>JAFNEN010002492.1:0-16313 GCA_019343175.1 Oedothorax gibbosus
AAATTGACATAGAAACTAACGCTCCTATAGTGTCTAATTGAACTAATGTACTGGTTCCTGGCGGCCTATTTATAGCCTCCTTTAGAAGCTTTAACAGAGCCAATAACGCCACGTAATTTAAAACCCCTGGTCAAGTGACGAAATGAAACTGTTTATGACGACAACGCATCGTTGCCATGCGATTTGGTAGAATATTAATGCAATTAAAATGGTTGAAGTTGCAGTTAAACTTATCTCTTGGTTTAATTTAATGAATTAAATACTTTTTCGATTTATTAGAAAGTATAAATTTTTTGGCTGTGTTAAAGCTCAGGAAGAACAGGCAGTAGGAAGCAAATTTTACCTGCTTTATTTTTTTTCAATGAAATTGCTTTTCGAAAGATAATATTTCTTAATATTATTAAGCAATTTTCATTTACATTAAATGTAGTGTTAGAATATAAATTAAAATTATGCAAAACATTTAATAATATGTCGCGAAATTACTTTTTAAAATATTGATTACTAGCAAATTTATACCCGTTCTTTGCACGGAAGAAAAAAATATCAAATAGATTAGGCGGAATTACGTCACTTGAAACATGTCAATTATTTGTCAAATAATGAATTTAGTTTCTGAAAGTAATGGCAAAAGAATAAAATAAAAATTTTGAATTTTAAATGTTTTCGTTAAAAGTTTTATTTAAATTTTTCAGCCGATAGCATCAGGAAAGAGAAAAAATGATCGGATTTGAGCGAAAGTGGTGTATTTTTTTCAGAAAATTCGAATTTTCTCTAAAAATTGAACAAATATGAAAAAACTAAGCCTCAGGTGCACACGTTAGTAGTGTAAAAATAGGGGAGGAGCTGATTTCGGGGAGCGGGGAGCCAAATCCCCGAGTGAGAGGGGGAGGGGAGAGGGGGAAGGGGTGATTCTTATCAGCGTGTGACGTAGTGTGAAGTCATGTGACGTAGGGTGGAGTTGAGTTGTTTTTCAGGAGTTGTTTTAGTTTATTTGTGACGTCATAGGGTTGTCATAGCAACGTGAGTTTATAGAAAATCGTGGCGCCCTCTATTAGTGAAAAAATAAATGATTTTAAAGTCTAATTTCATGGTGCCATCTATCGGTAGGGTAACAAACCATTAAATCAAGTTTACGAGTTAAAATATTATTTTAGTGACAAATTATATGTTTAGTTTCACTTAGTTAATATATATATATTTATAGTAAAGGATATTTAATGTTATACGATATTTAAAAATATATTTAAAACTAAATATTAACTCATTTGTTTTCCTCATTGAGACTATTTTTAAGTTATTTGAGACTATTTTTTTCTTAAGTAATTAGATCATCATGAAACATTAAAATTCTGTCTAGGTTTTGGAATTTTAGTTTATAGTAAATATTTTTAATTGCATGAAATTTATACAATATTTAATACATTCTTTTTTACTAAAGATTCAAGAATACACAAATTTCAGTATTTTAAATTTATTTATTGTTTCCAAGAAAATCTTTTATATACAAAAATATATACATTTCAAAGATTTATTTTATTACAATCAAATAGCTTCATATTGAACATTTATATAGCTTCATAATGCTCATTGAAATCCCGGAGCCGGAGCCAAATGCTCGAGTGAGAGGGGGGAGGGGAGAGGGGAAGGGTGATTCTTATCAGGGTGTGACGTAGTGTGAAGTCATGTGAAGTAGGTGGAGTTGAGTTGTTTTTCAGGAGTTGTTTTAGTTTTGTTTGTGACGTCATAGGGTTGTCATAGTAACGTGAGTTTATAGAAAATCGTGGCGCCCTCTATTAGTGAAAAATAAATGATTTTAATATATAATTTCGTGGCGCCATCTATCGATGAGAAAATAATGATTTTAACCCTGTCAGGCCGGGGAGTTGAGTTGTTTTAAAAAATACCCTATCCTCTTGGACGGGGGATTTTCTGTGGCGAAAATATAGAATGGACTCGTCCACTGGGTTTCTACTTTATGGGAGGTTTGGAGCTATTCTTCGAAAATCCTTTCGGGTGTCAAAGAGCTACATACAGCGACCCTCTTCCACGAGAATGATGAACGATGAAGAAAAGCAAACACGGACACGCCTACTTGGACACACCTGTTACCTGTTGTAAGAGTTCGCGAGAAATAATTTTGGGTTTCTTCAATTGTAAAGAATGTATCCAACTTTATAATAGCTCTAATATATTTAGAATTATGTATAAATTTAGGAACTTCCTAATTATTTTAACTACATTATTTTCAATTCTCATAACTAAATTAACTAATGTCGTTGATCTGAGTCATATTTAAATTTAACGAAATGGGGGTATTTTTTAAATATCATTAATATTTTAAAATATAAAATAGTAGTAATAAATCGCATGGACTATTGCAAATTTAAAAAAAAATTACGATCCCAATTGAAAAATGAAGTTCACAAACTATCCAAAAGTTGAAATCTATTATTAGTGTTTTGTAGGAGTGTTTTGTAACAATGTATTCTTTTCGTAAGATAAAGGGTCTTTCACAGCCTACGGAAGAGGGGTATTTCCAACGATTTCAGAGGTTGAATATATCTGCCGTGGGCACGTAAACTGCAGTAATCGCAACAATGAGTTATACCATTTTTGCTCCGAAATAATTTTTTACAGTTTGTTTTCTTGAAGGTTAGGGTAATTGAGTGCTTGCAACAATGGTCCAAGTCATTATGGAAGTTACTGCAGTTTACCTGCCCACGGCAGATAGGATGTATAGTAAGGTTACTTTGAATTCATACTTTGAAGAGACAGTGTTGTTAGACATACATTCGCCATTTAACTCTTTCAACTATGAATTTTATTTTTGAGAAGACTTAAAAACGATATTTCACTTATCCTAATGTTTTTCGGTGAAAAAAAAGTTTTTTAAATAAATATATTCTTTTCGTTTAATTCAAGGATATTGAATTAGGGGCCTATAGACTGAATTTTTGTTACCCCCCCCCCCCACCACCATTCAATTAAATTGGAGGCCATTTTTTTAATTTATCCTCTAGAATTATAATTTAAATCTTTTCTTAATGTAAAAAAAAATCGGGATACACTGTTTTTGAAAATTACCATTATTATGTTTAACAAGATTATTGTTTTCAAAGATAATCTAAATATACAAGGGTATTTCAGAATCTATTAAAATGACAATAAACAAGTGCGTACGATTCTGCATTACTAAATGATCATATATCGGTTAAAATTGTAAGAAAATTAAGTAAAACAATTGTATTGAAAATATTACAAATTTAGCATATTCAAAATTATAAATCATTACCATCCGTATTCCCTTTAAGAATTTGTTATGATTTTATTAACCAATTGAAGTTTGTCGAATCAAACAAATTAAGGAGATATGAATATGAAATAAAGAATCAAATCACCCTCTGCTTTTGTTCATTTACATTCAAAACAGACTCACAAATTTCTAACTAACAATAATTACATATTGATGAGAAGTATACTTTTTCTTAAACTATAAAAATAGTATATGCTAGAAACGTGACTTTAGATATAATTATTGCATGTTGGTGCATGTGCCTTACTTGACAATGAATAAAATGTTGTTACTTGTCAAAGAATAAAATAACTGTAAAGAAACTACTAAATATAGTAGTTTTTTTTACAGTTATTTTATTCTTTGTCAGGTAGCTTCTGTCTTTTTAATAAAATTAATTAAATATTTTTACAATTTCTTTTAAAACTTGTGTATCCTATTTCAATTCTATAAACCCAATTTGCTTATTTAGATAAGAATTATGAATGTAGAAGTATATGCTGCTTAAATACGATTTAAAAAATAAACAGCTATTTTGTTGAAAGAAAAATTGGGTGCAGCAAAGAAAAATTCATTTCGAATGCATTTCTGTAATTTTGAAAAGAAGTAATTGACACAGACTATCCCCATTACATCCTCCCCTCCCGTTAACTGCTCATGCTCATTCATCCGCGAAGAGCTACTACTATTGTAGTTCAGTTCACAAAAGCAAAGTCACATGTCTCTGTCAAGCGACAGAAGAAGCCGGTCGCAGCCCTATAATTTTCTCCAGGGAGGTCAATTTTCTTAGACCCAACACCCTAAAATTTGCAAATCGTGCCCAAACAACCCGACTCCGTCCTTTGCTGGAGAAGTAATCTCGGGTGGATCGAGGGGGCCCCGTCCTCATAGGATTAATATATAATTACTGCGAAAAAATAAGGTTTTAAACTAATAAAATAAATGAGGGTTTGAACCCCCAATCTCTCTGACAAAAGATTTATGACGTACGCTCGTGGCGCCATCTACCGGTGAAGAAATAAATGATTTTAATGTAAAATAAGGTGAAAATAAATAAATTTTAGCGCGAAAAATATTAAAAAGTGAGTTTTTGACGATTCGAACCCCCGATCTCCAAAAGCGAACGTGGCCCAGCGACTTGCTACGTTTTAGTGAACTGGGCCACGTCCGCTCGACAATATGTGAAGAATTAACGTTTATTTGCGGTTTCTATAAGTGCTCATGGCGCCATCTAGTATAAAATATTTCATTTAATCCTGTCTAAATGGTGACATAAACTCGAAATACTTTTGTGAGGTCTTTACTTAATAATTAAGATAATCAGTAATATCTGATTAACATAAAAAGTGAGTTTTTGATGATTTGAACCCCCGATCTCTTACAAAAATATTTTAATTTACTTTTCGGTTGTTTGAATTTCTTAGAAAATGTAAAAACGCTTGAATTTGCTCTTCAAAGATTCAATTATTTTTCTTCTCATAAATTTAGAGAATGATAAAGAATCATCATGCTGGTTATTTAGTTAATATTTTATAATTATAAAATTAATTTTTTTAAGAATCTATTTTTCTTTACATTTGTTACTTTTCAATATTTAAGTTTTTAATTACCAAAGCAAATATTTTTGATAATTAAAATGATACATATCAAAAATTTTTAAAATCTGACTAGGTTTTGAATAAAATTATTACTTTATTTTAAATTATAACAAGAATGAATTTATTTCTATGAATAAAACTTTTTATAAGCGATGTAAAAAAATAATAATTGAATATCTATTAAACTTGTGCTACAATTTGGAATACTTCAATAAAAGTTATTAAAAGATTCACCTTTGTTAGTTAATACAATTACTCGGAATAAAGTAAAAAAATAAATAAATTATTAATCATTTTGGAATACAAAACTTATATATTTTCACAACTTAATGTAAAAATCAATTTTTAGTAAAACTCAAACTAATTAAAACACACTATTACTTCCCTTATGTAGATAATCGCAACTCCTTATCTTTTTTTTTCCTACAGTACACTCGTGGGGTGATTTCAGTTGTAATCACTAAAACCAAACATTATTATCTCATCTTGTTGAGTTTTAAGATTTGATTTACAGTTTATATACTCGCAATGCCATCTAGTATAAAATATTTCATTTAATATTAGACCTGTCTAAATGGTGACACGTACTCAAGATACTTTTGTAGCATATTTACTTAATAATTAAGATAATCAGTAATATCTGATTAACATTGAAATAATTGCTATTGCACATGTCTAAATGGAGACACTTAGTATGAATACGTAGTGTAATTTGTAACAATCAGCTTGCTATAATGAGTATGTCTGGTAGCTTAGTATTTCAACAAATATTTCATTTTGAAGTTTTCAAATTCAAAACATCTGCTCTAAATGTATATTATTCCAATCTCGTTAAAATCTGTGAGATTATTCCTGATATAGATGAAACTATCAAATCTACTGTATTGTGTAAGATCCTACCTAGCAAAATTCTTGAAAATGTTGTTGAAACAGTTGCAAACGGTTCTACTATAGATTTGGAAAAGAATATATTTCTGTTTTACATGATGAAGTGGAAACCAATTTACACAGACTTTTTAAGTGTGATGCATGCAAAGTAGACAATCCCTCGCAATATAAACATGAGTGTATGATGTTATCATATGAAGAATTGTATTTATGTGTTGGAGATGGTGCCTTAATGGCTATAGATGTGAATCGAGTTGTTTCAAAGTTAAAATCACGAAATGTATTACATTTGTTTACTGATGACTTCTTTACAAAACAATTTGATTATGAGATAAAGTTATCTGTGTAAAAATATTTAATGTATATATAGTTCTATCTGTTAATAAAAAATGTGTTTTTTCATACATTTTGTGTATTTATTTAGAAATAAGTATCAAGAAATTTATAAGAGAATGTTTATTTATTTTTTATAGTATATTTAAGACTATGTTTTTAATAGTTGTAATGCTTTTTTTGTAACTTTCTTTCATTATTAATCAAATTTTATAATATTTTAGAATAAATCAGTCAGGAGAATCCATTAAAATGTTATTTTTAAGACAATCACTAATTTTAAACTATCTTTATAATACCACAACCTCATCAACTATCATATCCAGTGTATTAATGTGTTTCCTTCTTTAAATTTGGTAAGTCTGAACACATTTTATATAAAAGTATATCTATTTAATACTCTAACAGTAGTATTGAACTTTAAGTATAGTTTCATTAAATTGATTTAACGTTTTTATTATTTGTATTGATATTAGATATTATTCCAATTTTAACACCATAAGATTTTTTTTTTCAAAGTAAGGTGTTAAAAAATATAAAAACTTCAAAAACCAAATGGTTTATAAGTGGAAAACATTGAGAATTTTTTTTTCTCAAATGTCATAAAGTTTTTAACGAGACATGTATTTCTCCACTAAAGATTTTTTTAGATAAAAATAGTTTAACCATTCACTTTTATTCTTTTAATATACATTTTAAAACTTAGTCTTATAACTTTTAAAATTTGTTTTGAAGAATCAGCGGTGATTATCTGTCTATTGCTAGATGCATAAACTACTGCTGGATTCATAAAGTTTTCATGTAATTAATAGTTATTGTTTACAACAAGTCTATGTATGCATTTTTTTTAATACGTAAAATATATACTCTGTTGATGTAATTTTTAAAAATGACAAATTTTTATATTTTCGTAAGTACAGCTTTATTTTTTAAAATATATTTTCAATAGATTATTTTAAAACTAACATATACACTCTTAACATTTTAGTAATTATATATATATATTTTTTAGAATAGGTGCAATATAGTCTTCGCAAAGTCTTTAGTTGAAAAGGATCTTGTTGTCAGTCAATGTAAAAACTCCAATCAAGCGCTAATTTTCAAGAAATTGTACTTCAAATATGCGAGGCAAATTATATTGTTTTACATTCTAGGATGGAAAAAATATTCTGCTTATAGAATATTAGATTCTATTTTGCTATTTTTCTTATAAAGATATTTACAGGTTATTAGGTTGAAAAAAACTGTTGTGTTTGCTGAATTGCAGGAGTTGTGATGTATTTTATTATGTATAAATAAAAATAAATTATTTATGCTTGATATCCCCTCTCTAACTAAAGTCCACCAAAATATTTTAGATAATGATAGAGGTAACTCGTGATAAAGTTTGTCCCAAAGAAACAGATAGAGATAACTCCCATAAGAAACTTCTAATTTTAACCCTCTTATCTTTTTTTTTTTTTTGCCATATTGTATATACACATTTGAAGAAATATATTTCGATCAGTATTCAACAAACTTCACTTTATACAAGAGGTTCTTCATTGTTTTAAATACAATTCATACTTTAAATCTAATTTTTAGGCTAAGCCAGAAGGGAAGATTTTCTTAACATTATTTTTTCAAGTCTGTTAAGCGCTATTATTTCCATCATTCATGGCTCAACTTAACAAGTTTATCAGTATACCTGAAGAATTACTGATTAAGAATGCTGTTTCTAGCAAAAGGTTAAGTGAACTGGAGAAATCAATGATAAAAATATTAAACAGTAACTTACCTGATCACGAAAAATTAACTCGCTACCATGAAGTTCTTCAAACAAGTTTAAATCTGCAGGAATATAATCAACCTATACTGGAAATAAAAAACAGACATGAACAACCTATTTCCAACAGTGAGAAGAAAGATGTTCAAGAAATGAAAGTGGAAAAAGCAGATAGCAACTACGATGATGTCATTATAGCTGCTATACCTAAATCTAGACGAAGTGTAGCCGAAAATATTCTTACTCTTATAAAAAAACAACCAAATGTACTCTTTTACAATAATCGTGGTGAAATCTCCTTACATGGACAACACATTCAAAACTCTAATATTATCGACTTGATTAAATACACCTCTAATTCAAAAACAGCTGTATCAGATAAAAATATATATAATAAAGCTATAAGTGATTTAAATATACCAAAATCATGGATAACTAATAGAAAACTAATTGAAAAGAATGTTATGAATGACGATGCGGCATCAAGGAAGAAACATGTAATAAAGAAAATTCCTGTAATCACATTGAAATGGGAAAATTTTTGAATAAAAATTTTTTTCCTTATATTTGTATTATTATTGTTATATTAAGAAAAATATCATAATGAATAGAAATTATATATATATATATATTAATCAGCTTTGGGTAGAAGTATTATTCTAATTTTATTGCAGTAAGAAATTTTTTAGAAGTAGGATTTTATAAAACAATGCAACTTATATAATTTAAAAAAAACATTAACATATATAAAAGTCATATATATTTGATTTTTTTTTAACTCTATACATTGGGGATAATTAAAATAGTTTAATGTATATAAATAAAGTAGGATTATATCAAAATCTGCATAAATAACTTTTTTTTTTTATTCTCACTGAAAAATAAAACAGTAAAAATAATGAAACCTACATAATTTTTGTAAAACATTAACATATATATGCTGCATTTCCTTATTTCATAAAGTCTGAAAGTGTTAAAAAAAATATAAACTTAAGAAAACCAAATAGTTCATACGTAGAAAACATTATCAAAAATATTTTCTTAAGTGTTATAAAGTTTTTACATTCAAAACTTAGTCTTATAATATTTAAAGTTATGTTTTGAAGAATCAATGAGATTAAGATAGATAAGATTACCACTTTTTCATATCTTTAAAACGTGAAATAATAATATCCCAACTTATTTAAAAAAATAAAATAAAAATAAAGTTAAAGAAAAACTTCTATTAAAGAAATATTAGCATCTAGAAAAGATATACATATAAATCAAAGTATTATTCTCGCATTTGGTCTATTTTCTCGAGGTTTAAACGAGTAGTTGATAACTTTGAATAATTTTTATATATAACATAGTATAAAAATTATCAAAAGCTAATTAAAAAATACATTTTCACAGCTAATGAAACTCGATACGATTCTCGTATCGAAGATACGAGAAACCCGCAATTTCTATTCAATCATCCGTACAATTAAAAAAATATATAACATTAAAAATCATAAAGTATGACAGAAAAATTATAAATTTGATGTTAATGATGCAATTTGATGCGAAAATGTTAATGATACATAAGGAAAAATAAAGTCAAAGAAGTTATTTCTTGAAAGAAAAATATGTTTTGTAAAGTTTTTTCAATGTATTTTAAACTAATAAAATCAAAAATTCTACTTTTGACTTGCACTATTTTTGTTCTTAAACGTTACTGATAAACTTGTTAAGTTGAGCCATGAATGATGGAAATAATAGCGCTTAACAGACTTGAAAAAATAATGTTAAGAAAATCTTCCCTTCTGGCTTAGCCTAAAAATTAGATTTAAAGTATGAATTGTATTTAAAACAATGAAGAACCTCTTGTATAAAGTGAAGTTTGTTGAATACTGATCGAAATATATTTCTTCAAATGTGTATATACAATATGGCAAAAAAAAAGATAAGAGGGTTAAAATTAGAAGTTTCTTATGGGGGTTATCTCTATCTGTTTCTTTGGGACAAACTTTATCACGAGTTACCTCTATCATTATCTAAAATATTTTGGTGGACTTTAGTTAGAGAGGGGATATCAAGCATAAATAATTTATTTTTATTTATACATAATAAAATACATCACAACTCCTGCAATTCAGCAAACACAACAGTTTTTTTCAACCTAATAACCTGTAAATATCTTTATAAGAAAAATAGCAAAATAGAATCTAATATTCTATAAGCAGAATATTTTTTCCATCCTAGAATGTAAAACAATATAATTTGCCTCGCATATTTGAAGTACAATTTCTTGAAAATTAGCGCTTGATTGAAGTTTTTACATTGACTGACAACAAGATCCTTTTCAACTAAAGACTTTGCGAAGACTATATTGCACCTATTCTAAAAAATATATATATATCATTACTAAAATGTTAAGAGTGTATATGTTAGTTTTAAAATAATCTATTGAAAATATATTTTAAAAAATAAAGCTGTACTTACGAAAATATAAAAATTTGTCATTTTTAAAAATTACATCAACAGAGTATATATTTTACGTATTAAAAAAATGCATACATAGACTTGTTGTAAACAATAACTATTAATTACATGAAAACTTTATGAATCCAGCAGTAGTTTATGCGTCTAGCAATAGACAGATAATCACCGCTGATTCTTCAAAACAAATTTTAAAAGTTATAAGACTAAGTTTTAAAATGTATATTAAAAGAATAAAAGTGAATGGTTAAACTATTTTTATCTAAAAAAATCTTTAGTGGAGAAATACATGTCTCGTTAAAAACTTTATGACATTTGAGAAAAAAAAATTTCTCAATGTTTTCCACTTATAAACCATTTGGTTTTTGAAGTTTTTATATTTTTTAACACCTTACTTTGAAAAAAAAAATCTTATGGTGTTAAAATTGGAATAATATCTAATATCAATACAAATAATAAAAACGTTAAATCAATTTAATGAAACTATACTTAAACTTCAATACTACTGTTAGAGTATTAAATAGATATACTTTTATATAAAATGTGTTCAGACTTACCAAATTTAAAGAAGGTAACACATTAATACACTGGATATGATAGTTGATGAGGTTGTGGTATTATAAAGATAGTTTAAAATTAGTGATTGTCTTAAAAATAACATTTTAATGGATTCTCCTGACTGATTTATTCTAAAATATTATAAAATTTGATTAATAATGAAAGAAAGTTACAAAAAAAAGCATTACAACTATTAAAAACATAGTCTTAAATATACTATAAAAAATAAATAAACATTCTCTTATAAATTTCTGGATACTTATTTCTAAATAAATACACAAAATGTATGAAAAAACACATTTTTTATTAACAGATAGAACTATTTATACATTAAATATTTTTACACAGATAACTTTATCTCATAATCAAATTGTTTTGTAAAGAAGTCATCAGTAAACAAATGTAATACATTTCGTGATTTTAACTTTGAAAAAACTCGATTCACATCTATAGCCATTAAGGCACCATCTCCAACACATAAATACAATTCTTCATATGATAACATCATACACTCATGTTTATATTGCGAGGGATTGTCTACTTTGCATGCATCACACTTAAAAAGTCTCTGTAAATTGGTTTCCACTTCATCATGTAAAACAGAAATATATTCTTTTTCCAAATCTATAGTAGAACCGTTTGCAACTGTTTCAACAACATTTTCAAGAATTTTGTTAGGTAGGATCTTACACAATACAGTAGATTTGATAGTTTCATCTATATCAGGAATAATCTCACAGATTTTAACGAGATTGGAATAATATACATTTAGAGCAGATGTTTTGAATTTGAAAACTTCAAAATGAAATATTTGTTGAAATACTAAGCTACCAGACATACTCATTATAGCAAGCTGATTGTTACAAATTACACTACGTATTCATACTAAGTGTCTCCATTTAGACATGTGCAATAGCAATTATTTCAATGTTAATCAGATATTACTGATTATCTTAATTATTAAGTAAATATGCTACAAAAGTATCTTGAGTACGTGTCACCATTTAGACAGGTCTAATATTAAATGAAATATTTTATACTAGATGGCATTGCGAGTATATAAACTGTAAATCAAATCTTAAAACTCAACAAGATGAGATAATAATGTTTGGTTTTAGTGATTACAACTGAAATCACCCCACGAGTGTACTGTAGGAAAAAAAAAGATAAGGAGTTGCGATTATCTACATAAGGGAAGTAATAGCGTGTTTTAATTAGTTTGATTTTACTAAAAATTGATTTTTACATTAAGTTGTGAAAATATATAAGTTTTGTATTCCAAAATGATTAATAATTTATTTATTTTTTTACTTTATTCCGAGTAATTGTATTAACTAACAAAGGTGAATCTTTTAATAACTTTTATTGAAGTATTCCAAATTGTAGCACAATTTTTATAGATATTCAATTATTATTTTTTTACATCGCTTATAAAAAGTTTTATTCATAGAAATAAATTCATTCTTGTTATAATTTAAAATAAAGTAATAATTTTATTCAAAACCTAGTCAGATTTTAAAAATTTTTGATATGTATCATTTTAATTATCAAAAATATTTGCTTTGGTAATTAAAAACTTAAATATTGAAAAGTAACAAATGTAAAGAAAAATAGATTCTTAAAAAAATTAATTTTTTTAATTATAAAATATTAACTAAATAACCAGCATGATGATTCTTTATCATTCTCTAAATTTATGAGAAGAAAAATAATTGAATCTTTGAAGAGCAAATTCAAGCGTTTTTACATTTTCTAAGAAATTCAAACAACCGAAAAGTATATTAAAATATTTTTGTAAGAGATCGGGGGTTCAAATCATCAAAAACTCACTTTTTATGTTAATCAGATATTACTGATTATCTTAATTATTAAGTAAAGACCTCACAAAAGTATTTCGAGTTTATGTCACCATTTAGACAGGATTAAATGAAATATTTTATACTAGATGGCGCCATGAGCACTTATAGAAACCGCAAATAAACGTTAATTCTTCACATATTGTCGAGCGGACGTGGCCCAGTTCACTAAAACGTAGCAAGTCGCTGGGCCACGTTCGCTTTTGGAGATCGGGGGTTCGAATCGTCAAAAACTCACTTTTTAATATTTTTCGCGCTAAAATTTATTTATTTTCACCTTATTTTACATTAAAATCATTTATTTCTTTACCGGTAGATGGCGCCACGAGCGTACGTCATAAATCTTTTGTCAGAGAGATTGGGGGTTCAAACCCTCATTTATTTTATTAGTTTAAAACCTTATTTTTTCGCAGTAATTATATATTAAAATCATTATTTTTCTCATCGATAGATGGCGCCACGAAATTATATATTAAAATCATTTATTTTTTCACTAATAGAGGGCGCCACGATTTTCTATAAACTCACGTTACTATGACAACCCTATGACGTCACAAATAAACTAAAACAACTCCTGAAAAACAACTCAACTCCACCCTACGTCACATGACTTCACACTACGTCACACCCTGATAAGAATCACCCCTTCCCCTCTCCCCTCCCCCCTCTCACTCGAGCATTTGGCTCCGGCTCCGGGATTTCAATGAGCATTATGAAGCTATATAAATGTTCAATATGAAGCTATTTGATTGTAATAAAATAAATCTTTGAAACGTATATATTTTTGTATATAAAATGAATTTTCTTGGAAACAATAAATAAATTTAAAATACTGAAATTTGTGTATTCTTGAATCTTTAGTAAAAAAGAATGTATTAAATATTGTATAAATTTCATGCAATTAAAAATATTTACTATAAACTAAAATTCCAAAACCTAGACAGAATTTTAATGTTTCATGATGATCTAATTACTTAAGAAAAAAATAGTCTCAAATAACTTAAAAATAGTCTCAATGAGGAAAACAAATGAGTTAATATTTAGTTTTAAATATATTTTTAAATATCGTATAACATTAAATATCCTTTACTATAAATATATATATATTAACTAAGTGAAACTAAACATATAATTTGTCACTAAAATAATATTTTAACTCGTAAACTTGATTTAATGGTTTGTTACTCTACCGATAGATGGCACCATGAAATTAGACTTTAAAATCATTTATTTTTTCACTAATAGAGGGCGCCACGATTTTCTATAAACTCACGTTGCTATGACAACCGCATGACGTCACAAATAAACTAAAACAACTCCTGAAAAACAACTCAACTCCACCTAAACTCAATGACATAACTGTCACTATGACAACCCTATGACGTCACAAATAAACTAAAACAACTCCTGAAAAACAACTCAACTCCACCCTACGACACATGAATTCACACTACGTCACACCCTGATAAGAATCACCCCTTCCCCCTCTCCCCCCCCCCTCTCACTCGGGGATTTGGCTCCCCGCTCCCCGAAATCAGCTCCTCCCCTATTTTTACCCTACTCACGTTGGTATTAAAGGGAATCTATCTTAAAAATTTCGAATTTCTGAGGGCAGTATAAGTAGGTCTTTTACGATCCGAACACAGACACACAGACTTTCTTTTATTATTATAGATTATTTAAAATATTGATTAAAAAGAATACAAGAATAAAATTTAAATGCATGATTATCAACATATTTCGTTTTTATTATAATCTTTTACATTATTTTTTTTATTCTTATCAAACCATTTTTGAATATCTACATTACAAACAAAGAACACATAACTTTAAATATTTTATTAAAATGATAAGAGACACTGCAATTATTTAGCACAATTATTATTACAATTTTGCTAGATAATAAAAACATGTTAAATTGAGTACAAATTTTATTTCAGGACAATTTTTGTACAATTTTTATTCCAGGAACAGAATTCCGAATACTTATAGGTTACAAGGTTCCTCAGTTTGTGTGACAATACAGATTCTTCACGGATGATGAATATAACACAGTTAAACTTTTACTCCTACTTTTTTTATTCACAGAATTTACATTAAAACCTAAAACATTACGTGGAAATTAGTCATACAACTCGAAAACATTCATAGAACCTACGTAAGAGAAAAAGTCAATGCCGATCAGTTCAGAAGCAAAAGTTCTAAATTTCAAAATATTGTTGTTCTGGTCATCGACATAAAATATAATGGACTGCTCATTCAATAGTCCAGCAGCTCCCAAAAGCGTACCAAACATGAAAATCGCCAAGAGGAGAAAGGTTGCAACATATGGCAATTTATCGCTACTGTTTCGTTAGAACTATGCCAATTGTCGCCAGACCTAAAAACCAGATAAGAGTAGGCTGGCAAACCTGAATGGTGACTCACATATGTTCCCAAATCACGTGGGTTTTTAGCATCTTCCAAAGCAGGTGGCTGGGTTTCTCATCCCCAAGCTGAAGATCGAAGAACAGCTTTTTTATTTTCTGTTGATCGGACTCCGCGAATTCAGAAATTAACCGTTTTGAAAGGGCGTCGTACTTGCCTGTAGCAGGAGGGCTTAAAACGATGTCAGCGACGTGTTCCAGAGTCTCAGCGTCGATATTCGCCACCATCGCAGAAAATTTCGTACTGTCGCATGCTATCCCGCTGTATGAAAAGGCGTTGTCGCATTGGGCGACCCACAGTCTCACGTTACCTCGCCAGAAGGGCGGCAAACGGAGGGCGACGCAGGCAATCTGGGCCGGTGGCTGGGGACCGAGAGGTTGTTGCTGCTGTCCTTGGGGTTGTTGTTGCTGCTGAACTGACGTTGGATCCGGTGTCTCGTCTTCGAGTGCCATCGTTGATGTCAAGGTGCACTGTCCTCGATCTCGTTGCATCTGACTATCACGTCCAGGGGACCACTTGTCGCGAGTGACTGTGTGGAGTAAGTGTCCAGGTAACAATGTAGATTTACATATTTAATTATAACAAATTATGTTTACAATTACAGAAGGTTTAAACATTTGGGATTGACGATGACAACTTTCAGGTGACAAGTTTATGTAGTGTTCAAAACATGGAGTCTAGACGCGCGTCGCGAAGCCAGAGCTGGAGCGGAAGTAGGGTGGAAATGAGCGTTTGGGGCCAGTGGGCGGGATGCGGGATAGGAGCAGGAGGAGTATGACGTCACGGAAATGCCAATGACGTCACTGATAACGCCTATGACGTAGTTGGACTATGACGTACACTCGTGGTGCCATCTATCGGTAGGGAAAGGAAGTAAAAATAACGCCTATGACGTAGTTGGACTATGACGTACGCTCGTGGTGCCATCTATCGGTAGGGAATGCAAGTAAAAATAACGCCTATGACGTAGTTGGACTATGACGTACGCTCGTGGTGCCATCTATCGGTAGGGAATGGAAGTAAAAATAACGCCTATGACGTAGTTGGACAATGACGTACGCTCGTGGTGCCATCTATCGGTAGGGAATGGAAGTATAAATAATGTTTATGACGTACGCTCGTGGTGCCAT
>JAFNEN010002493.1:0-23851 GCA_019343175.1 Oedothorax gibbosus
CTTTGTGGAAAAAACCTATTATTTGAAAAAAATTCACCTTTTGGGAAAAAAGGGGAAGGGGTTTATTGAATTTTTTTAATAAAAAAACCATTAAAAAAAACAGGATTTACTATTGAGGTTTTTTTGTTTGAAAATTTTTATATTTTAAAATTTTTAAAAAAACTTTCCCTTTAAAAAAATTATTTTAAATTGGGTTTTTAACGGGGAAAAAGGGGTTTCTTTTTTAAAAAAAATTCAAAAAAAGAAAATAAAAATTGGAAAATTGGGTTTTTAAAAAAAAAAAAAATTTAAAAAAAAAAAATATTTGTTTTACAAAAGCTTTTTTTTAATTTTCCCAAAAATTTTTTTTTTAAAAAATGTTTGGGAAAAATTTTTTCTTATCAAATTTCCTTTCCCAGTTTTTTTTTATGTATTTTTTTTAAATTCGATTTTTTAAAATTTTAAAATTGGGTTAAAAGGGCCCCTTTTCTAATTTCGTTTTTCCCCAAAATGGCCCTTTTAAAAAAAACCGGAGGGAAAGGGGGTTTTCATTTTTTACGGGGAAAAAAATTTAAAGGGTTCAAAGTTTTTTTTTTTTTGGGGAAAGTATTTCAAAATTTTACATTTTCCTTTAAAAATTTGGGTTTTTTTTAAAAAAAAATTTTTTTTAAATTTAAAAAAAAAAAACCTTTTTTTCTGTTTTAAAGGGGGTCTTTTTTTTCTGGGGATTTGTCATCCTTTAAAGGGGGGGGAAATTGGGGGAAAGGACCATTTGGTATTTTGGGGGGGGGAAAAAAAGGGGGGATCTTCGAAAAATTTTTGGGCCAGAGGGGGGGTTTTAAATTTTTATTTGCCAAAAAAAAAAAAAATTTTTTTTATTTCCTCCAGTGCTTTTTAGGGGGAAAAAAATTTCAAGGGACTTTTGGAAAAAAATTAAAAATTTCCCAAAAAAACCAACAAATTTTAAAAAAATTTTTTTGATTTTTTTTAAAAAACCCATTGGTTTCTGAACGGGGGGTTTTTTTTTTAAAAAGGATAAATTTTAAAAAAAAAAATTTTTTTCAAGTAAAAAGGGGAAAATTTAAAATTTTTCCCTTTTTAAAAAAAAAAAATTTTTAACCAAAAAAAAAAAACTTTTTAATTGGGTCGGGTAAAATTTGGAAAAAAAAAAAAACCACGAAATTTTTCCCGGGTTTTTCAAAGGGGGTTTTTTGCATTTTTTTTAAAAAAAAATTTTTTAAAACAGCCTTCCCCGGGCCCCAAATTTTTTTTTTTTTTTTCCGGGGTTTTAAAAAAAACCCTTTCGGGGGAAAAAGGGGAAAAAATTTAAAATTTGGAAGTGAAAAAAAATTTGGGTTTTCATTTTCCCCAAGGGGGGGGGACTTAAATTTTTTTAAAATTTTTTAAAAAATTGGAAAATTTAATTTAAAAAAAAATTTTAAAAAAAAAATATTTTTTTTTTTAAATTTTAAATGGTTAAAAAAAATGGCTTCCCCCTTTGTTTTAAATTTTTTTAAAAATTTTTAAATTTTAAAAATTTTTAAAAAAATTTTATAATTTTTTAAAAAAAAATTATGTGTGGGGGAAAAAAAAACCTTTAAAAAAATTTTTCCCAGGGGGAACGGGGTTTTTTTTTTAGGGCCCTGAAACCCCCTCAGGGGGGTTAAAAAAACCGGGGGGGGGCCCCCTTTAAAAAAAAGTAAAAAAAAAAAACCGGGTTTTCCTTTGCAAAAACCAAATTTCAGTTTGCGGGGGCGGGGGCCCCCGGGAAAGGGATTTGGGGGCCCCTTTCAAAATTTAAAAGGTTTTTGGGGAATTTTAAACTTTGCCCCAAAGAGGTTTTAAAAGGGGAGGGCCATTGGGGGGGGACAAAAGGGGTTTTTTAAATTTAGAAAACCACAATCTTTTGGGGACGGGGGTTTTAAAAAACCTTTTAGTAGGCAACCCAACGTAAATTTTAAAAAGGGGGGCAAAAAATTTATCCCAAAAGGGGGTCGGGGGGGACTTTTGGGGGGTTTTTTAAAGTGTTTTTAACTTTTTTAAACGAAAAACATGTAAAAAAAAAACTTGTACTCCCACGGGGTTTTTTCCACGGGGAAGGTTAAAAATTTTTAAAAAAAACCCCCCAAAAACGTGTAAAAAAAAAAACCAATTTTAACCCTTTTTTTCCCTGAAAAAAAATTTTTCCCTTTTATTTAAAAAGGGAAATTTTTAAAAAAATTTTTTTAAATTTTAAATATTTTTTTTGGGAAAAAAAAACCCAAAAAAAAAAAAACCCCAAAAAAAAAAAGGGCCTTTTTCGAAAGGGAAAAAATTTTTAAAATTAAAGGGGGGGAACCAATTTTTTTCTTTTTTAAAAAACAAGGGGGAAAATTTAAAAATTAAAAAAATTTTAAAGTCTTTTTTTTAATTTTCAAAAAAAAACTTTTTGCAAAAAAAACCCATTAAACCCAGCAAAAAATTTAAAATTTTAAAAATTTAAAATTGCCCTTTTTCAGGTGCCCACAAAACTTGGAAAACCCCAAAAAAAAACTTTTTAAAAAAAGGGTTTTTTTTTTTTAAAATTTTTGATTTAAAAAAAAAACAATTTTTTTTTTAAAGTTTATTTTTAAAAAAAACCCCTTTATTTTAAAAATTATTTTATTGAAAAAATGTGGGGGAACATTTTAATTTGAAAATTTTTTTTAACAATCCCAAATCCCCAAAGCAAAAAAAAAAAAATTCAAAAAAAAAAAATTGGGCCCCAAAAAAAAAAATTTTTTTTTTTTTTTTACAAAAAAAAAAAACTTTTAAAATTTTCAAAAAAAAATTTTTTTGTTTTTTTTGATGGGCCCCCAAAAGTAAAAAATTTAAGGGGGGGCCGGTTTTTTTGCACCAAAAATTTTTTTTTTTTTTTTTTTTTGGGGGGGGACTTGCTGAATTCAAAAATGTTTTATTACCTAAAAGCAGTTAAGCAAAAACAAATAAAATTATAAAGTACAATTTTTTAAACAAAAAAAAAAATTTTCCATTAAAAATATGTGCCCGATATTTGACAAAAATTTAAATTTTTCCAATCATAATTTTACTTTTCAAAAATTTTTCTTACTCTTTGGTTTTTTTCAAATTTTTTTGTTTAACTAAAGGGGGAATAAATTTGTTGAGGTCTTAATTAATATTTCCTAAATAGAAACAGTTATGCATTTCCAATTTGTTAGTTAGCACCCCCCCAACATTACCTTTTTGTGGGGAAAAAAAAAAAAAAAAATATTTAAAACAAAAAAATTTAAGGGATTTCATGGAAAAAAAAAAAAAAAGTGTAATTCTCAAACTTTGAAAAAAAAAAAAATTGTTCTACCAAAAAAAAAACTCCAAAAATGAAAAAAAAAAAAGAAACAACAAAAAAAACAGGGGGGGGAATGGGCCCCCACACTTTTATTTTAAAAATGTTTACTATTTTGTACCTTAAAAAAAAAAAGTAAAAAAAAAAGCATTTTTAAGTTTTTTGTACTGTAGTTTAAAAAGCCTTAGCAATTTTGAAAACATTTTGGTTTCCGGGGAGATATAGATTTTAAGGTTTTCATTTTTTTCTTAAGGTTACAAAAAGTGTTAGATACAAAAATTAATGAAAATCAAAATCCTCATAAACTCTTTTTTTTGTAATTTCTGGAATTTTTTGTTCTTTTATGGTTTGCTGGAAATTTTGTAGGGAGTGTTGGGCTATAGTTATGTTTTTCATTAAACAAATTTAAAAAACGAAAAAAAAAGGTTGCAATTTTTGCAATTTTTTCACAGGGTTAACAGGGGAACCCCCTTAAAGATCATTTGACCAACAAAAAAATGGTAAAAAAAATAGGGAAAAAAAAAAACCAAGGTTGCAAAAAAAAAAAAACATGTTTTCCCAAAAAAAAACAACCATTGTCTCATGTGATTTTTCTTTAAAATCACCCTTTTTTTCTAAAAAAAAAATTTTCTCAGGGGAAAAAAAAATACTTTTTGGTGTGGTTTTTGTGTAAATTGTATGGGTAGGGATTAATTTTTCAAGTTGGGAACCAAAAACACCTTAAAAGGGAACAGGATTTTATTGAGTTTTACGTTTTAAAAATGTGATAAAAAAAAAAATTGAAGATTAAAAAAAAAAAACAAAACTATTTAAACAAAGGAATTTCACCTTGTACAAAAACGTGGTTTGCCATAATTTAGTTAAAGTTTTATTTAAAGCTTTGACCAAAAAAAAAAATAAAAATAAAAAAAAAAAAAAAACAAAAAAAATTTCTGGGTTCCATGGGGGGACATCTGATTCCATGGGGAAAAAACAAACTGCCAGGGGGCAGTTTTGGCCGCTTGGTTCCTTCCTTTCCAAAAATTTGTTTTCATATTTAAATTTGGTAAATTATCTTTGTGCAAAAAATTTTGTTGGCTTGATAAAAAAAGGGGGGGGGGAGTCCACAATAGTCCATCGTAAGCTTTTTCCGCCACCCCAAAAACTACCCACATTAAATTTGTTTTAATCCCTCTTCTTAAATTTCATTTGGCCTAATGTATTTTTTGTTTATTTACAAAAAAAAATATTAAAATTTTTTTTCTAACATTAAAAAAACTTTACTGTAGGGAATTTTTTTTTATTTTTAAAAATTAAAAAAAGTATTACAAAAAAGGGGGAAAAAATTTAAAAAAACAATTTTTTTAAATTTTTATATGTACAAAAAAAACAAGTAAACCTGTTTATATTTTTTATTAGGTGGGACCAATGTTTCCTTTAAAGATAAAACAAAAAAAAAAATGTATCTGGATAAAAAATTTATTTTAAAGACAAAAAACTTGGCCTGTTTGGATACCCATGAAAAAAACTGGCCCTTGCATGTTTTTTTAAAAGCCCTAAGGGTTATTTAAGTGTCCAAAAAAAAAAAATTTTTATAGTATGCTTGTGTTTTTTGTAACAAGTGGTGGTTCAGAATTAATTAAGGACAAACACGGGAAAAAAAATCGCTAGGGGGACTTTTCGACAAAAATCACGGTTGAATTATGGCCCAAAAAAATTTTTTTTATGTCTGTTAAAGGGCCAAAATAGTTAAACTTAAAAAAAAGCATTTTTTAAATTAAAAAAAAAAAATTTTGCAAAACTTATATAATAAAAAAATTGTCAAAATTTTCAAAAAATTTGAAATATAAAATTTTTGTACCATTATTAAAAACCTTACACGGCTTTCCATTTATAGTACAATTTGTAACATTATAAAAACTTTACATTCATGACCAAAGCGGGAAAAAAAAAAATTCGGGACCAAAAATTTATAAAAAAGATTAAAATTGCAAATTTTCTGGTTAAAGTCTTAAAAGCATAAAAATTTACATTAAAACTAAACAAAAAAAAAAAACCTAGGAAAAAAAAGTTTCTTTGCTTGTTTACCAACCGTTCATTTTTCCATTGGGAGGATTTTGTGGAGTGTTGAAAAAAAAAAACTTTCAAATTTATACTTGTATCCTTCAAATTTTTATGCCCACTTGTAGGTACAAAAGGCTTTCAGTGTTGAAAAAAGGGGAAAAAAAAAAAAAATTAAAAATTTGGCTTATTAAAAAAAATCTGGGTCTTTAACTTTTGTGACATTGGAAATTTAGGCATTTGGAAAATTGAATAGGGATTCAAAAGACCCAGTTATATTTATTAATTTTTTTTGGGGAAAAATCCTTGGAAAAAAAAAAATTATGGAAAAAACGACAAAAAACACAAAAAGGGTTAGGGCCCCCATCCTTTTTTCCTGTGTTTCCTTTTTGGAGAGGATAAACGGGGGGGGACGGGGAGTGTATAGGGCAAAAAGCTTTGCTTCCAAAAAAAAAAGCAAAAAAACAATTCGACCACAAAAATTAAAAAGGCGTGAACTGGGGAACTTGCCCCCACTTTAAAACCCATTTGCTCGAAAAAAAAACCGGGTTCCCGGCAGTGGTTTACCCAAACTGGCCAAAAAAAACCAAGGTCGAGGCGGGGGACAAAAACTGGAAAGGTCACGGGGGCCCACCTTTACAAAAACTTAAAAAAAGGAGGGGTGGGGGGGGGACTGGGGATGGGGAGTTTGCTTAAAAAAAAAAAAAGTTTTAACAATTTTTTTCTAATGGGGTGACCCAAATGGACTTGGGGATGTGGGGTCTTTTTTCTGATGAAAAAAAAAGAAGTTTTAAAACCTAGTACCGGGGTACCTGGATGGGTTTTTAAAAAGTAATTTTTTAGTATTTTGATTTCCTTCCGGCAAAAAAGAAAAAAAAAAGGAAAAATAAATTTTTCAAAGGGTTTCCCAATTTATGGTGGCGGGCTCAGTTAAAATGGGTCTGGGGGGCAGGTTTTTAAGACAGCCTTTTTTTTTTTCTTGAAAAAAAAAAAAAAAACTTTACATAAAAAATTAGTTTAAATTTCTTCAAAAGGAAAAAAAATGAACCTCAAATGTAAGGTTATTTGTTTGATATGGCTGGGTTGGGACCCCAAAATCTTTTGCAGAAAAACCACAGTTTTATAAAAACAGTGGTGGGGTGGGGGGGAACTAATTTTTCCAAGCAAGGGGGGAACAAGCAATCCAAATTAATGGTGTCCGCAGCTGCAAAAAAATCATTGGTTTGGCGGGGGCTTAAATCTGTTAAAAAAAAACAAAAAAAAAAAAAAAAAACTGTTGGGGGACCTTGATGGCCAGGCTAAAAACAAAAATAGGGTTTTTTTTTTTTCCGATCTTAAAAAAAAAAAAAAAAAAAAAACCCAACGAAAAATTTGTGGGGGTTATTTGGCACATGGAAGTTTAACAAAAAAATTGGGCAAACTCTTTACCATAAAAAACAAAAACCGTAACTGGGATGTTTCATAAATTTAAAATGGATTAGAAAAAAAATATTCCCTGTGACCCCACCCCCATGAAGAAAACTAAAACAACAAAAACAGGGGGAAACCTTTGCTTAACTTTTGTATGGAAATTATCACGTAACAAAATGTACGAATTTAACCGTCACATCGTTTTTTTCACAAAAATTGTATAATCGCTTTCCGGAAAAAAAAGGAAAGGATTTTCCACTGTTTTTTTCCCTCACTAAAAATTTAAAAAAAAAAAAAAACTGGGAAAAGAAAAAAAAACAGGCTTAAAATAAAAATCTCCACAGGGGCAAAAAGTTTGGGGCTATTCCCGCAAAGTTTTCTAATGGACGGTCTCGGGGATGATAGGATTACGGGGCTCGCATTGGTTGGGAGGTCAGCGGATCGTGTGGGTACAAAGAGCTTTGATTTTGCAAAATCGGAGGGGGGGGGGGACTGGTAGGGGGAACAAAAAAAAAAAAAAAAAAAATTTAGCTCATGGAATTTTTTTTTCGCGTTTTGGGAAAGCAGGGGGAAAGGTAGTTACTTAACTGTTGACCGGGGGAACCCACGGTTTGGTTGGATATTGTGTGGGGCCCGGTTGCTTTGTTTTATTGGTTTAACGGTCGGGGTCCGTGGGTTGATTAGGGAATTTTTTTTAAAGTGGTTTGGTAGATTAAAAAATGCCATTGGGATTGAGAATTTCGTTGGTAAAAATTGTTGTTTTGTTTGTTAAATCCAACGGGGTTTGGGGAACAATTATTTTTTAACAAAAAAATTATGTTAAAAAAAAAAAAAGGCCGGAAAAAAAAAAAACAAAAATTTACTTTCTCCAGTATTTTTAAAAAACTCTTAAAAAACATAACAAACCGGGAATTTTTTCGGGGTTAATCCATTGGGAAAAAAGTTCTCAACCCAAAGAGCTTTAACTTTGGGGTTTGTTCAGGTTTGTAACATGGCCCACAATTTAATTAAGGCATTTTTCCCCATGGGAGGATGAAATGGAATTTTGGGTCAAAAGTTCCCCACACATAATCTTGAAATAAAAACTCGGGGGGGGGGGGACTGTGTAAAGGGACCCTGGTTGAGTTGCAGAATTAAAAAAAAAAAAAAAAAAAAACTTAAAAAAAAAAAAACTTATGTGGAAAATTTCTTTCATAAAAAAAAAAAGGTTTGTTGGGACGAAAAAAAAGTTGAAAAAGTGTATCAAAAAAGCTGAGTTTGCTTTTTTTACGGGCCATTTTCTACTGGAAAAAAAAAACACAAAATTTGCCTTGGCGCGGGTGCGGGAAACCATGCTGGGAAAAAAACTAAAAAAAAAACTTTTAGCCAAAATGTTTCCCGGAAAAAAATCCCTTCGAAAACCCCCCAAAAAAAAAAGTATAAGCTTGGTGGGCAGAAACCTAAAAAAAAAAACTTCAAGTTTTATAATAAAAAGGTTTTTACTATGGCTACTAAAAAAGGTTTAAAAAAAAAAGAGGACTTCTTAATTAAGATGTTACCGGAATAGGGGGGACCCGTTTTGTCTATAAGCTACTTGATTGGTAAGCAATGATAAAAAAAAAACGGTTTTCTCCAAAATTGGTATGTTCCCTATTTGTAAGTTAAGTTACTTACCAAAAAAACCAGGAAAGAGGCCTGTAAAGGATAATGCGTTTAGCTGTTTTTACCAAACATAAAAAAACTGGTTGATTTTTCCCACAGGCTTGTAAAGAACATGGTGGGGAAAAAAAAACTGTTATTGATACACTTACCCAAAAAAAATACCAGGAAAAATTTTTTTTTACCGTTAAAAAAAAAAAAACGGTGGGTTTGCATTTAAGTTTGGCAGGGGACAATAAAAAAATGTTATGATTGTGCAAAGGGGGGGAATGGAGTCATTGCAACTTTAAGGGAAAGATGCTAATGAAACCACCCAATGTTTTCTAAGGTGGTGTTTCTGGTATTCTGCTTTCAAAAAAAACTGGGCTTTGCTGAAAAAAAAAAGGGAGCTTGCAAGGCCTAAAAACCCAAGTTTTGTTGATTGGAAAACTCTTTAGTGGAAAATCTTTTTACTTAACTTAAAAAAAAAAAAAAGTTTAGTAAAAAAAAGGGAAACTGGAGAAAAAAATTGGAAAACTATTCAAGTTGGTATTATGATGTAGGAAATGGAAAAAAAAAAAATTTTGAAAAAACACAAAAAACCTGTTTGTTTTAACAGAAATTGGTTAAATTATTTGGGGAGGGTGCTTAAAAGCGGATGCTGAGCAAATGGGGGATCCCCTTACTGAAAGCTTCTTTTCAAAAAAGGATGGAAGTGAAGGGACCCAGGCCGAAGAAAAGCCAACTCCTTTGTTGATTTTTTTTAAACCTTTTTTTATTTGATAACCAAATTTGAAATTAAAAAAAACAAGAGTAAAAACAAAAACAAAAAACTTTTCTTTAAAAGGAAAAATTAAATTGGGAAATCGGTGGAATTAAAAGAAAAAACCATACTCCAAAAAAAAAGGGGGGAAAAGATTATTTCAGGAAAAAAATGGAAATCCTAGGAAAAAAAAAAAAAAAATTAAAAAAAAAATGTTCCACCCCATTAATCTGAAAAAGAAAAAAATAGATTTCAAAAGGGAAAAAAGGAAAAAAAAAAAACAACATTGTTAAATTTTGGACTCGGGGGCTGAAAAGGGGGAGGAATTTGTTTTTTTTTTCAGGATATTAATAAAGGGGGGGCCCATAATGGCGTTATTTCTTTATTTCAAATTCCCATTTTGCCCACATTTGATAGGTTAAAATGGTAAAACAATTTACAGGTCGCAAAAAACCCAAAAAAAAAAAAAAGTAATTAGAAAACTTTTTTTGGGGGAAAAATTTTTTTTAAAAAAATTTACTTGTAAAAATTTTTTAAAACTGGGGTGTTTTTAAAAAAAAAATAGTTTTAAAAAGGGGTTTTTCAAGAAATTTTATAAAAAAAAAAAAAATGGAAAAAAAAAAAGGAAAAAATCTGAAAATTTTTTTTTTGGGGGAAATGCTTTTCCACCCCAAATTGTAAAAAAAAAAAAAAATTTAAAAAAAAACCCCCTGGGAAAAAATCTTTATTTTTTTTTCCCCCCCCCGTCAGGAAATAAATTTGTGTGGGGTGTTGTGATTTTCATGAGGAAACCCCAAAATTTTTCCCCTTTTAAAAATGAAAAACTTTTTAAAACTGAAAAAAAGTTGGGAAAAAAAATTAAAATTTTTTAATCTGGGATCTTTTTCGGATTTTTTCAATATTTTTTTAAGGTAAATTTTTTCCCATTTTTTTTCATAAAAAAGGGGGTAAAAAAAAAAAACTGGGGGGGGGGTATAGATAAAAAATTTTTATTTTTAAAAAAAAAAAATTGGGGGGGTTTTAAAAAAAAAAATTTAAAAATCTACCAAAAAAAAAGTAAAAAAAAAGGGGAAAAAAAAGAAAAATTGGGGGAAAAAAAAGGTCAATTTGGGGAGGGTTAAAAAAACACAGATGGTTATCTAAAAAAAATTTTAAAAAGGGTTTGCTTAAAATTTTTTTTGCTTTTTTCCTATTAAAAAAATATTCCAAAAGTAAAGCTGAAAGAAAGGGGGGGCTTCCCCCCCCAAAATGGGGGAAAAAAAAAAAAAAAAAAAAAATCAGGTTTTTTTAAATTTTTGTTTTTTTTTTTGCAAACTGGAAAAAAAAAAATAAATATTGTTTAAAAAAAATTTTTTTAAAGGGAAAAGGGTTTTTTGCTATGAAAAAAAAAAATTTTTTTAAGGGGGTTTTTTTTAAAAAGGGGGAGCAAAAATTTTCTACTTTTTTAAAAGGGGCCCCCCTTTAAATTTTCCAATTTTTTTAAAATTTTTCAATAAAAAAAATTGTGTTTTTTATTTTTTTTTAAAAAAGCTTTTTAAAAGTTTTTTTTTTTTTTTTTTGCTAAAAATTAAAAAAAATAAAAAGGGAAAAAAAATTAAAAAATTTTTTTTTACCGGGTTTTAAAGGTTTTTTTTTATGTTTGGAAAAAATTTTGTGGGCCCTTTAAAAAAATTTTGGTTATTTAAAAAAATTTTACTTTAAATTTTTTTAATTTTTTTGGGAAAAATTTGGCAGGGGAATGTAAAAAAAAGCCTCTATGACGTCCCCAAAAATTTTAAAAAAAAAAATTGGAAAAAAAGAGTGAACAATAATTAAAAAATTAAAATTGGGGGTTTTAAAATTGAAAAAATTTTTTAAAAAACCAAATTTAAATTTTTTTTCCAGTTTCCTTAAAAAAAAAAGGGGGGATTTTTTGGGTTTTTTTAAACTTTAAAAAAAAATTTCCCAAAATTAAAAGGGGGTTTTTTATTGTTTTTTAAAAAATTTTATTGGGAAAAAAAAGTTTAAATTTTTGGGGGCGAAAAACATTTTTCAATTTTAAAAATTTAGGGGAAAAAAAAAAAATTTTTTTTCCAATTTTTTTAGTTTTTCCCTTATAAAATTTTACCCCCCCAAATGTATTAAGTTTTACAGGGGAAAAAAAAAAAAAAGGTTTTTTAAAGGTTTTTTCCCCCCCAAACCCTTTCCCTTTTAAATATTATATTTAATTTTATTGGGGATTTAAATTTAAAAGTTTTTTTTTATAAAAAAAAAAAAAAAAAAAAAAACCCCTTTTGGGTCAAATTTTAAAAAATTTTTTTAAAGTTAAAAAATTTAAGGGGGGGAAATTTTTTGCATTGGGTAAATTTAGGGGGGATTTTAAAAAAAAAAAAATTTTCCATTAAAAATTTTAAAAAAAAAGGGAAAAAAAAATAAAGGGTTTTTTTATATTTATAAAAAAAATAAAAAAAAATTTTTTTTTTTTTTTAGGGGAACCCCCATTTGGGGGTAAAAAAAAAAAATTTTTTTGGGGTTGGGTCAAGAAGTAAGTTTTTTTTCCCCAAAAAAACCCCCCAAAAGCAAAACTTTAAAAAAAAAAAAAAAAAAAGTATGGGGAAACCCTTTTAAAAAGGCTTTAAACCCAAATTTAAGGGGAAATTGGGGGGTTTTAAAAGGGGGCAAGGGTTTTTAGGGAAAAAAAAAAATTTCAAAAATTTTAAAAAACTTTTCATTCATTGGAAATTTGGGGGGTGACGGGTGATGACAGTGGGTTTTTTAAATTTTCTTTTAAAACCATTAAAACCCAAATTTAAATTTTTTTTTAAATTTTTTGGGGGGACTTTTTCATATTTTTTTTTTTTTTTTCAGGAAAAAAAATTAAAATTTTTATTTTTTTTTTTAATTCATTTTTTGGGGGCCCCAAGGGGAAAAAAAATTTAAAAAAAAACCCCCATCTTAAGGGGGGGGTTTTTTTTCACGTGGGGTTTTTTTTGTTTTTGGGGGTTTTTTTAAAAAAAATTTAACCCCCAAAATTCCCCCCAAGGGAAAAAAACAAACCAAATTTTTTAAAAACCAAATTTTAAAAAAGTTTTTTTTTGCAAAAAAATTTTTTAAAATTTTTTGGGGGAAATTTGGGGGTTTTAACAGTTTTTTTTTAAAAAATTTTTTAAAACCCCTTCCCCTTTTTTTTTTTTTTTTAAATTTTTTTTTTTTTTTAAATTTTTTTTCCCCCAAATTTCTAAAGGGGGTGTTTTTAAAAAAAAATTTTTTTTTTTTCCCAAAAAAAAAAATTTTTAAAAAAATTTTTTTTTATGGGAAAAATTTTAAAAAAAATTTTTTTCCCCCCAAAAAGTTTTTTTTTTTATTTTTTTTTTTTTTTTTTCTTTAAAAAAATTTCTTTAAATTTTTTTTTAAAAAAAAAAATTTTTCCCCCTTTAAAAAAATTTTTAAAATTTTTTTTTGCTTGCTTTAAAAAAATTTTTTTTTAAAAAAGGGGAAAAAAAACCCCCCCTTTTTGGGTTTTTAAAAGTGGTTTTGGGAAAAAAAAAAAAAAAATTTTAAATTTTACCTTTATTTTAAATTTTTTATAAAATTTTTCAAGGGGGTTTAAAATTTTTTAAAATTTTTTATTTTTAAACCCCTTATTTTTTTTATGGGGTAATAATTGTATTTTTTTAAAAACCTTTTTTTGATTTTAAGTTTGTATTTTTTAAATTTTTTTTTACTTACAAAAAAAAATCTGTAAATTTTTTTTAAATTTTAAAATTGGGTTTTTAAAAAAATTTTTTTTAAAATTAAACTTGAGGGTTTGCCTGGGGGTTAAAAAATTTTAATTTAAAAGGAAAAAAAAAAAAAAAACCCATTTAGGTAAACCCGGGGTTTTTTTTTGGGGGAAAAAAAAAGGGCCCAAAATTTTTATTTTTAAAACTCTTGTAAATTTTTTTCGAATTTTTTTTCTTGTGGTTTTGTTTTAATTTTTTTTTGGGTTTTTTGGGGGTTTTTCGTCCTCCTTTCCTAGCCCCCTTTTGTTTTAAATTTGGGTTTTCTTTTTGGAAAATTTCCCCCTTTAAATTTACTTTTTAAAATCCCTTTTTTGGGGGCCAAAACTGTTTTCCAAAAAAAAGTACCCCGGTTTTTGGGAAAATTTTTTTTTTTTTCTTTTTTTTTAAAATTTGGGGAAAAAAAAGTTTTTGGGGAAGGGTGGGGGGCCTTTTTTAAAAAAATTTTTTGCAAATTTTTGTGTGGGGTTTACTCAAATTTTTTTTTTAAAAAAACTCTCTAAATAAAAAGGGGGGGGAGGGGAAATTGGGTTGGGTGAATGAGGGGGCCCCTTTTCTGGGGGGGGCAGCAAAAAAAAATAACCCGGAAAAAAATTTTTTAAATGCTGGGATTTTAAAAATCGGAAAAAAAAACGTTTAAAAAAAAAAAAAAAAATTTCGGGGGCCAAACGGGGCAAAAAAAAAAGGTCGGAGGGCCCAAAAAATTTAGGGAGCCCTTTTTGGTTTCCCAAACAATTTTTCCCAAAACCAACCCCTTGGGTGGGGGGGGGGGGCTGTCCAAAAAAGTGTTCCACCCCGGGGAAAGTTAAAAAAAAACCAAAACCCCAAACCCGGGGGGACCAAAAAGGGAAAATTCAAAAAAACCTTTTTTTTTTGCCGATTTCCCGGGAGTGGGGGTGTTTGGGGGTGGGGGTGGGAAAACAAAGGGGGTTTTGAGTCCTTAATTTTTTTTTTTTTTTAAATTTTTTTAAAAAGGGGGTTTTTTTATGGGCCAGGCAAAAAAGGCCCCTTAAAAAAAAAATTTTTTTTCTATTTTTTTAAAAAAATTAATTTTTTTTTTTAAAATTTTTAAAATTTTGGGGCTCTTTTAATTCTTTTTTAATTAAAAAAAAATTTCTGTTTTGTTTTAATAAATTTAAAATTAAAAAAAATTTTTTTTTCCCGGGGGAAAATTTTGGGTTGTTTTTTTTTAAAAAAAATTTGGGGGGGTTTTTTAAAAAAAAATTTTTGAAGGGTTAATTTTCTGTAAAAATTTTTTTTTAAATTTTAATTTTTTTTTCTTTTGGGGCTGGGTAAAATTTTTTTGGGGGAAAAATTTTTTAAAATAGTAAATTCCAAGGTTTTATTACCTTTAAAAAACAAAAAAAGGGTGGAAAAAAAAACCCAAAAAAAAAAAGGGGGGAGAAACAAAAAAAAAAAAAAAAAAACCTCTGGGGGCTTTTGGGAAAAATTTATTTTTAAAAAAAAAAAGGGCCCTTTAAAAAAACCCGGGAAAAAAACCCCAAGGGAAAAGAAGGCAGTTTTTTCCAGAAAAATCATGAAAGAAAAAATTTTAAACCAAAAATTGGGGGCCCTCAAACATATTTTAACCCTTTTTTTTTAAAGCTATTTTTAAATTTTTGGGGAAAAAAAAATTTGGGGAATTTTAAGTGGGGGAATTCCTATTAAAAAAAAAAAAACCCTTTAAATCAAAAAATTTTAAAAAATTTTATTTTTTTTTACAAAAAAAAAATTTTTTAATTTTTAAGTTAAAAAAAAAAAAAATTTTTTTGTTAAATTTTTTAAAAAAAAAAAAAACAAAATTTTCGGGGATGGGGGGAAAATTTTTTAAAATGGGGGATAGTGGGCTATTTAGTGGGAAAATATTAAACGAGGGTTTTCCCTTTAAGGAAAGGGTGAAAACCCCAAAAAAACTTATCTAAAAAAGGGGGCCCGATTAAAGGGGCCCATATAAAATATTCTGCAGAAAAAAAAAAGGGCCAAAAAACTGAAGGGAAGATTAAAAAAAAAAAAAAAACAAATTTGCAAAAATTTTTGAGAGGGGAAAAATTTTTTAGAAGGTTTTTTTTTGGTTTAAAACAAGGAAGGAAAAATTTTTTTTTTGGGGGGAAAAAAAAAAAAAGGGGGAAAAACCAAAAAAAAAAAAACCCGGAAAAAAAACAAAAAATTTCCCTTTTTAAAAAAAAAAAAAAGACAAGTCCCAAAATTTTTTTAAAAAAAGGGAAAAAAACCAAACAAAAAAAATTGGGGGGAAAGGAAAAAAATTAGTTTTTTAAAAAAAGGGGGCCGGGACTTTTAAAAAAAAAAAAAAAGGGGGGGCCCTTTTCCTTTTTTAAAAAAAAAACCCCCGGGGCCCCCTTCCCCCTGGTTTTTTGGGGGGGCCCCGGGGGGGCCCCCCAAAAAAACCCCGGGGGGTTGGGGGGGGGGCTGCCCCCCAAAAAAAAGGGGGGGGCCCCCTTTAAAAAAATTTTGGGAAAAAAGGGAAAAAACTGGGGGGGGGGTTTGGGGTTTTTTGGGGGCCCCAAAGGGAAAAAAAAGGGGCCCCGGCCCCCCGGGAAAGGAACCCCTTTTAAAGGGGGAAAGGGGCCCCCGGGGGCCCCCCCCCGGGCCTTTTTCCCCCCCCCCCTTTAAAAAAAATGGGGAAAAAAATTTCCCCTTTTTTTTTGGGGTTTTTCCCTGAAACCCCCTTTTTTTTTTTTTCAATTTAAACCCCCCAAAAAAAAAAAGTGAAAATTCCCAAAAAAAAAAACTTTTTAAAAACCCGGGTTTTCGAAAAAAAACCCCTTCCCGGGGGGGGAGAGGGAAAAAACCCCCCCCTAAAATTTTTAAAAAAAAAAAAAAAAGCCCCCAAAAAACCCCCTTTTTAAAAATTTGATTATTTTCCCCCCCAAAAAAGGGCCAAAAAAAAAAAAACAAGGGGGGGGGGAAAAATTTTTAAATTTTTTTTTTTTCCCCAAAAATTTTTTTTTTTTTTTTTTTTTTAATTTTTTTAAACCAAAAAAAGTTGTTCCCAAAAAAAAATTTTTGGGGCCCTTTAAAAAGGGAAAAATTGGGGGGAAACTTAAAAAAATTTAAAAAAAAAAAATTTTTTTGGTTTTTCCCCCCTTTTTTTTTTTTAAAAAAAAAAAAAAAGGGGGGCCCTGGGCCCCCTTTTTTTAAAATTTTAAAAAATTTTAAATTAAAAAATTTTTTCTTTGGAAAAAAAAAAAACAAAAAAAATATCCCCAATTTTTTTGGGGGGAAAATTTAATTTTCCCCCAAAATTTAAAGGGGGGGGGGTCCCCGGGAAAAAGGGTTTTTGGGGGTTGGGGGGAAAAAAAAAAAAGGTTCCCCCTTTTTTTTTTTTTTTTTCCCTTTTTTTTTTTCCCTTTTTTTTAACTATTCCCCTTTTTCTTAAAAAATTTTTAAAGGGGCCCCCCAAAAAAAAAATTAAACCCCCCCTTTTTTTTTAAATTTTTTTTCCTTTTTTTTTTTTTGAGGACTCCCCCAAAAAATCAGTTTCCCCCTTCCCCCAAAAACCTTTGGGGGTTTTTTTTGGGGTTTTTCCCCCCAAAAAATTTTAAAGGGTTTTTTTTTTTAAAAGGTTTTTTTAAAAAAAAATTTTTCCCCCGAAAAAAAAAAATTTTTTAAAAAAAAGGGGTTGGCCCCCCTTGGGGTTTTTTTTTTATTTTTTTTCTTTTTTTCCCCTTCCCAAAAAAACTCCTTTTTTTGGGGTTTTTTTTTAAAATTTTTGGGAAAATTTTTTTTTAAAAAAAAAATCTTTGCTTTTAAAAAAAGGGGAAAAAAATTATTTTTAAAAATTTTTTAAAAATTTTTAAAAAGGTTTTTTTTTTTTTTTTTTTTTAATTTTTTAAAAACCCCCAAAAAAAAAAAAAATTTTGGGGGGGGGGAAAAATAGCCATAAAAAAAGGGCAATTTTTCCCCCTTTTAAAAAAAAAAAAGGGGAAAAAAAAGGGAAAAAAAATTTTTTCCCCCCCCGGGGGGAAAAAAAAATAGGGGTTTAAAAAAAAAACCCCCCTTTTGGAAAAAAAAAAAAAAAAAAAAGTTTAAAAGGTTTTTTTGTTTGGGAAAAAAAAAAAAAAAAAAAAAGGAAAAAAAAAAAATTTTTTTTAAAGGGAAAAAAAAAAAGGGGGGTGGGGGTTTTAAAAATTTAATTAAAACCCCAAAAAATTTTGGTTTTTTTGGGTTTTTTTTTAAGGTTAAAAAAAAAAAAAAGTTACAAAAAAATTTTTGGGATTTAATTTATAATTTTCCCTTTTCCCCTTTTAAAACACTTTAAAAAACACGATTTTGGGAAACGAAATTTTCTAAAATTTTTTCCCTTTCCTTTTGGGGGGCCCTTCAAATTTTTTTTTTTTTTTTTCCCTTTCCCTTTATCGTTTTTTTTAAAATGGGTTTGGGCGAAAAAAAAGGGGGCCATTTTTTTTAAAATTTAAAAATCTGGGGAAAAATAAAAGGGGGGCTTTTGTCCATTGGGGGAAAAAAGATATTATTTAAATGAAAAAACCCCCCCATTTTTTTTCGGGGTTTTTGGGCCCCCATTTTAATTTGGCCCCCCGTCCCCCGTTAAAAAAAACCCAAAAAGTTTTGGGGGCCCCCCCCCAAAAAAACCTTTTATTTTGGGGAAAAATGTTTTCCCCCCAAAAAAAAATTTTTTTTTTCCCATTGGGTCCTAAAACGGGTTCAGGGAAATTTTTTTAATTTAAAGGTGAAAAAGTGGGGGGGAGTAAAAAAAAAAAAAACCTTGGGGCCCCAAAAAAAGGGTAAAAAATTTAATAGGGAGTGGGGGGCATCTAAAAAAAAAAAAAAAATTTTCATTTTAAAAAGGGGGAAAAAAGATTTTCACCCCAAATTTTTACTAATTTGGGAAAAAAAAACCCCTTCAAAAAGAAGGGGGGGGGGGGGGCTTTCTGGAAAACTAAAAAGTTAAAAAAAATTTTTCCCCCAAAAAAAAAAGCTGAAAAAAAAACCCTGGGTTAAAAAAAATTTAAAAAGACCCCAAAAAAAGAAACGTTTATTTCTGGGGGGAAAGGGGAAAAATTTTGTTTTTTTTTTGGAAATTTTAAAATTGGGGGTGTCCCCAGTTTTTTTTGTTGGGGGGGAGAAAAAAAGTGGGAAAAATTGGGGTGGAAAAAAAATTTTTAAAATTTAAAAAATTTTTTTTATAAATTTAAAAAAAGCGGAAAAACCCCCCCCAAAATTTTTTTTTTTGTAGGCAAACAAGGTGGGGGGGGGATTTAGGGGGATGGGCTTTTTTGGGGGGGTTTTTTTTATTTTTTTTGGGGCAGAAAAATTTTTTTTTCAAAAAAAATGTTTCAAAAAAAAAAAAAAGGAAAAAAACCCCAAAACTATCAAAAAATATTTTTGAAAAGGGTTATTTTTTTTTTCCACTACAGGATTTTTTTGGGTGGGGGGGGGGGGCTAAAAAAATGTGTATTTTAAAAAAAAAAGGGGGCAGGGGGGCTAATTTTAAAGGGGGTCTAAAAAAAAGGGGGGGGGGGGAAAAAAAATTTTTGGTTTTTCCCGGGAAAAAATTCAAGTTTTGGGGGGGGGTGTTCCAAAACCCCCTTTGTCCAGATTAAAAACTTATGGAAAAAAAAGGCTCCCCAAATTGGGGTTTTTTTTTTCCCCAAAAAGGGGGTTAAAAAAAAAACGATAGTGCAAAAATATTTGGAAGGGAAAAAAACCCCCCAAAAAACTCAGGGGGGTTTTTTGCCAAAAAAAAAAAATTTGTTTCTTTTTCCGGGTGGGGGGAAAACGTGTAAAATTTGGGAAAGGGTTTTTAAAGGGAATGGGGGAATTTTTCGTTAAAAATTTTTTTACTTGATTTGTAAAAAAAAAAGTGGTTTTTCCCTTTTTTTAAAAAAAATAATTTTACAAAAAAAAAAAAAAATATTGTCTATAATTTGGGGGGCCCCCCATTTTCTGTTTTTTTTTTTAAAAAAAAAAATTTTGGGGATTTTGGGGGTTTTTTTTTCAAAAAAAAAAAAATTAAAAAAACCCAAAAAATTTTTTTTCATTTTGGGGGGGCTTTAAAAAATATATTTTTCCCAAAAATTTAAGAAAAAAAAAAAAATTTTTTCTTTTTTCTTATTTTTTTTACTAGGGGGAAATTGGGCCCTTTTTTGCTTTTGGGGGTATTTTTTTTTGGGGGGCAGGGGGGGTTTTTTTTTTAAAAAAAATTCAAATAAAAAAAATTTTTTTTTTTGTACTTTGAAATATCCTCATTTAAATAAAAGGGGGTAATTAAAGGAATAAAAATATAAAAAAAAATTCAAAATGATATTTTTTTATCATATAGTTTTCCCCCAAAAAAAAAATTTTTTCCTAAAAACCCTTTTGGCAAATTAACCTGGGGCGAAAAAAACCATCCGACTCCCCCTTTAAAACCTATTAAAAGTTTTTTAAAAAATTTTTTTTTTTGGGGGGGTCAATTAAAAAAAGTTACAGCAAAATAAGCTGACAAAAATAAAATTTTATTGCTATTTTAATGGGGAATTAAAATTTAGTTTTTTTAATTTTTTTTAAATGAAAAAAAATTTTTAAAAGTAGCCCAATTTGATTTTTTTTCTTTTTATTTGAAAATATTAAAAAAAGTCGTGCATTTATTTAAAATTTTTTTTTTTGGGGGGGGGGGGGGGGAAAGCTAAAAAAAAAAGACCGAACCAGATGAAAAATTATTAAAAACTTTCGCTTTTTAAAAATTTAAAAAATTTTTTGGGGGGGAAGCTAAAAAAAAAAAAAATTTAAAAGCATTTTTTCTAAAGGGGGGGTCCTTTTTAAAAATATTTTTTTTAAAAAAAAAAATTTTTTTTGTAAAGATTTAAAACTATTGTAAATAGTGTTGGGTTGTTGCATAAAAAAATCATAAAAAAAAGTTGGATTTGTTTTAAATTTCCTAAATTTTTTAGGGGTTTTTATTTTTTAAAAAAAACCCCCGCAAAAAAAAAATGTTAAAAAATTTGGGGAAAAAAATGGGCCCCCTTCAGAAAATTCATAGAAAAAATTTTTAAAAATTTGCTGTTTAAAAAAAAAATCTTTAAATTTTTTGAAAACTTTAAAAAGTTAAACCCTACCTCTTTTTTTTTTCTCCCCAAAATTTTTAACCAAAAATGTCAACATTAAAAAAAAAAAAAATGGGAACAACAAAAAATTTAAATCATTCTAAAATAAAAAAAGAAGGAAATGCAAAAAAAATGTATAATATTTTAAAAAATACAAAAAAATGAAAATTTTTTAAACTGTTTACCAAAAAAAATTAAACAATGAAAATTTTTTTTTTTTAAACAAAAAAAAGGGTTTTTCAAAAAAGTGTTTTGAAAAAGTAGGGGGCAAAAAAAATGAAAACCCACTTCAGTAAAGAAGAATTTTTTTTTCATCAAAACAACTATTCCATCACCTTATTTTTTTTCACTACTCAACGATCAAATTGTTTTTATTTTTTGTTTTAAAATTAAAATTAAAAGTAAAGTAATTTTTTTATTGAAAAAACAAAAAAAATCAAGCAGGGGGAATTTTTGCTTCAAAAAAAGGGAAAAATTTTTTCACGAAAAAAATCAGTTTTTTAAAACGGAAAAATTTAATGACAAAAAAAATTAAAACTGTTGAAAATGACATTAGATTGGGTTTTTTTAATTTCTATTTAAAAATATTTTTTATTATAAAAGAAAAAAGGTGCACTATTAAAATATTTTTTAAATAAAAAAAAAACTAATGTTATTTTTTTTTTTTGCCCGTCAAAATTTTTTTTAATTAAAAATTATTGTCGCTTTTTTTTTAAAAATTTCCCATTTTCGAAAAAAAATTTTTCTGCATAATGTTTAGATAAAAATTTTTAGAGGATTAAAAGAGGGGGCAGAAAAAAAAGACGAAAAATTTCCCATAAAAAATTTTTCCCAATAATTTTAAAAAAATAAAATGTTAAAAATCCCCTTATTTAAAGTGGGATAAAATTTAGTAGTCTATTTTTCTAAAAAGGGTTTTGGTTTCCAGGCAATATTATCAAAAAAAACTAAAAAAAGTCTCTAAAGCAAGATAAAATCAGTCCCCGCCTCTTTGGGGGCAGTTGAACAATGGGGTTTTTACCTTTGGGGGATTTACATTTTTAATTGGTAAAATTTACAAAAAAAACCTCTGGGTTTTTGGTGAAAATTTTGCATACCATTCTTGCTTGTGGAAAATTTTTTTTGGGTAAAACTTTTTATAGAATTTTTGGAAAAAAACCCCAAAAAAGAGTAAAAAAAAAAGTTTTTAAAAAGCTTTTTTTTTACAAAGTATCCCTTTGGCGAAAAAAGGTTTAAAAAAATTTACCCCCCCTTTAAAAAATTTTTTTTCCCCTTACTGGGGAAAAAAAAATGGGGGAAAAAAAAAATTTTTATTTGGTTTGGTTTTTTCTCCATTACCAATATACTGCCCGGTTTTTTAAGCTGTTCTTTTAAGGGGCCCAAAATTTTGCTTTAAAATTTTTTTTCCCCTCGAAGGTCCTTGTGCTTGAATTAAAAAAATGGGCCTTTCTTCACCAAAAAAAATTTTGAGAACAATTTGGCGAATTTCGGGATTAGTTCCTTTTCCCTTATCTCTGTGCCCCCCATGTGTCATTTCCCCCTCTTTTTTACCTAAAATTTTAAATTTTAAAACTTATTTTAAAAAATATTAACTCCCCATCAATCCCATGAAAAAAAATAAATTAAAAAAAAAAAATAGAACATCACTCTGTAGTCATACATTTTATTTTAATGGGTTTTAATTTTATCCAAAGTACTAAAAAACTTCTCTAGTTGGGGGTAAAAAAAGGAACATAAGTTTTTAAAAATAAAATTTTATTTTTTTTGTTGATTTTTTTAACATTGGAAAGCCCCCGTAACCCATATGCTAAGGGTTTTTATTTTTAAAGGACATGGTTTTCTGCTGGGTTTCCCCCTGAGGTAATTTCATACCATCGAGCCATCTTTTACTTACAATTTTTATGCTGAATTTATACAACTTGTTTTTTCTTTTTAAATTCTTAAAAAATTTCAGGATACATTTTTACTGAAAATTATAATTCCCCCCCCCCCCCCCCCCCCAACCCCCCCCCAACCCCCCACACACAATGCATCAAATTCATTATTCCCAAATCTTAAAAAAAATATGCCAAATATTTTTACTTTATACATATAAATAAAAATTTCTAAAACATTTTTAATTACAAAACATTTTTTCTATGAAAAAAAAAAATTAACCAAAACAAAAATTTTAAAACCTTTTTTTTTCCCTTTTAATAAGAAGGTTAAACGGGGGGGAAAGTCCCAAAAGGGAAAGGGGGGGAAAAAAAAAAAAAAAATTTTTAAACGATTAAAATTTTTAAAACCTGAAAAAAAAAAAAATTTAATGAATTAAAAAAATTTACTTTTTAGTTTAAATTTTTTAAATAAAAAAAAAACCCCTTTTTTAAAAAATTTTCCAAAAAAAAAAAGCCAAAAAAATTTTTAACGGGGGGGGGGGGAACTTTTTAAAATTTTTTTTTCAAAAAAAAAAAAAAAAAATTATTTTTTTAAAATATTTTTTTTTTTTAAAAAAAAAATTTTTTTTTTTTTTTATTAATTTTTAAATTAAATTTTTTTTAAATTTTTTTTTAAAAAATTTTTTTTTTTAAAATTTTTAAAAATTTTTTAAAATTTTTTTTTTTTTTTTTTTTTTCCCCTTTTTTTTTTTTTAATTTTTTTTTAATTTTTTTTTTTATTTAAATTTTTTTTTTTTATTAAAAATTTTTTTTAAATAAATTAATTTTATTTTTTAAAAAAAAAAAATTAGGGGGTTAAAAAAGGAAAAAAAAAAAATTGGAAGAGGTTTTCTTTTTAAAATTTAAAAACCCATTTTTTTAAAATTTTTCCCGTAACAAAAAAAAACAAAAATTTTTTTAAAAAAAAAATAAAAACAAAAAAAAACCCAAACTTTTCCCAAAAAAAAAAATTTTTTAAAAAATTTTAAACCAAAATTTTGGAACCCAGGTTTTCAAAATATTTCATAAGGTAAAAAAAAAAAACAAAACCCCAAAAATTTTTAAAGAGCGAAGTAGCTAAAAAATTAAACAAAAAGGCAAACATGACTGTATATTTAAAAAAAGCAATAGATTTTGTTTTTCCCAAAAAAATAATAAAATTAAATCACACGTTAAAAACTCAAAAAACAAAAAAAAAAATAAAAAAGATTTAAATTAAAAAATCCCGAAAATATTTTTTTTTTTTAATTTTTTACCCCTCTATAGGGGGAACCGCCGTTTTTTAAAAATTTTAATTTTTTAAAATTTTATGATTTATTTCGCCCCATTCGCCCATTGTGAAACGTTTTAAAAAAAAAAAAAATAGAAAAAATTTTTTTTTCCCTAAACGTGGTTTTTAAAAAAAATTAAACAGCTATTAAAAAAATTTAAAGAAAAAAAAAGAACTAAAAAAAAGACCTTTTCCTAGTATATTTTTTATTAAATTCAGCAAAAAAAAACAGTAAAAAAAAGAGGGAAAAAAGCTTTTTAAATTTTGACAAAAAAATTTTTAAAAAAAAAAAAAAAAATGCAAACCAAAAAATCCGACGAATAAAAACCTCGTGAAGGGAGTGCACGTTAAAATATGCTTCCAAAACCCCTCGCTGGTACGATGGCACTCTTTAAACGGTTGCGTTTGGTGCCTCTTTTGGTGTCGACTTTGTCATTGACTTGGGGTTTAAAATTAGCAAAAAACCCTCGCCAATAGCCCCTTTTGGACCTAGTGCGCGATAATTTAGATAACCCCCACATGATTGTCCTTAAATGTCCCCCCTTTTCAAAGGTAATAAGTCCACAAAATTCAGCAAAATTTTTTTAAAAAGTTTATTATATATATTTTTTTAAACATTAGGTAATTGCAAGAAAAATTTTATAAATATAACTTGTTCAATCTTATTTTTTGAAATTTGATGGTATAAAAATATGCGCACGAAAAAACCCCC
>JAFNEN010002494.1:0-12410 GCA_019343175.1 Oedothorax gibbosus
TTTTTTTGAAGAAAACTATTTGAGGTTCTTCGCTCCCATTATGCTATCCGAAATGAAATGGCAAGACAATGTCTATTTAACCTCAGTTTTGGGTTTTATTCAATAGATCTCTTGCATAACCAATAAGCAATCTAAAATTTTAAAGTATTTAATCCATGAGAGTATGATTGTTTAAGCGATATAGCTGGAAATGCTTTTGTTAAGATAGGAATCTATAAATGAAAGATTTAAAATAAGGGTTATGAAAGAAATCTATTATGAATAAGCTTGCATAAGTTTTCGTCAATGGTCAATACGATACACAATATAAAATATATGAATCAAAATTTTTAGTTTAAGTAAACGAGAAAAGAGATTCTCTGCGAAAACTAAGTCAATAGCTATCGATTTCTCCCTTAGAAAGAGCTATGCAGATTTTTTCTCATTATTGCCTTATTGCTTTATAATGAGGAGAGCATGAGGTGCTAAGTAAATGCATCTAAAGTGCAAATCGGATCTTTCAGATGGCGGAGTAATAATAAATATGGACTTCGAGATTAATTTAGTTTAATTACATAATCTGGCTCTATACGCAGATTCACCTTAATTAAGGTATAGAGCTAGTTATAAAATAAAACCTATTTTTTACATTTCTTTTATCAACTTAAAAAGCGTATAGATTGTATGCCTAGCGGGGAAATTTCCCCCCAAAAAATCAAGGGGGGCCGGGGGAAAATTTTTAAAAAATTTTCAAAAAGGGGGTTTTTTGGGGTTTCCTTTCCCCCTTTTTTTTTTTTTTCCGGGGGTTTTTTTTTTTTTTTTAAAGCTTAAAAGGGGGTTTTGGTTTTTAAAATTTTTCTTAAAATTTTAAAAGGGGCCCCCCAAAGGGGAAAAAAAAAAGCCAACCCCAAAAAAGTAGAAAAAATAAAAAATTCCCCCCCCCCCCCCAAAAAGGTTTTTAAAAAATTTTTTTTTTTTTGCAATTTTTTTTGGTTTTTTTTTTTAGGGGGATTTTTTTTTTTTTAAAACCCCAAAAACCCCCCGGGCCCAAAAACCCCCTTTAAAAAGAGAAAAGGGGGGAAAAAATTTTAAAAGGGGAAAAAAAAATTTTTGGGGGAAAAAATTTCCCAAAATTTCCCCTTTAAAAAAAAATCAAAAAGGATAAAATTTTGGGGTTTTTTTTTTTAAAAATTTAAATTGGGGTTTTTTGGGCCCCCGGGGGGGTTTGGGGGGGGTTTTTTTTTAAATTTCCCCTTTTGGGGGGGGGGGTTTTTAAAACCCTTTTTTTAGCCGGGGTGAAAAAAATTTTCCGCGACCAAATTTTTGGGGAAAACCCCATAAAAAAACCCCAAAAACCCTTCCAAAACTTGTTTTAAAAAAGGGGGGGTTTCCCCCAAAAAGGAAAGGGGGGGAAAAGGGGGAAAAAGGGGAAAGGAAAAATTTGGGGGGGCCCGGGGGGGAAAACCCCTTTTAAAAAAAGCCCCCCCCGTTTTAAAAAAAGGGGGCCAAAAAAAAACCCCCCCTTTAAAAAAACCCAAAAAAAACCGGGCCTTTTTTTGGGGGAAAAAACCCCCCTTCCCCAAAGGGTTCCTTTTGGAAAAATTTTTTCCCTGTGGAAATTTTTAAAAAAACCCCCCCCCCCCCAGGGGGAAAAAAACCCTGAAATGGAAAAAATTCGGGGAACCCTAAAAAAACCCCCCCCTTTAAAAGGGAAACCCAAATTTGGGGCCCGGGGGAAAAAACCCCCGGGGGGGAAACCAAAATTACAAAAAAAAGCCCCAAATTAAACCCCGGGGGTGGGAAAAAAAACCCCCAATTAAAAAATTTAAAAATTTTTTTAAAAAACCCCCCCCCGGGAAAAAAAAACCACCCCAAAGTCTATAAAAAACCCCCCCCCGGGGAAAACCCCCAAAATAAAAGGGGTTTTAAAAAAAATTGGGGAAAAACCCCCCCGGAAAGGGGGAAACACTAAAAATCCCCCCCCAAAAAAAAAGGGCCCATTCCCAAAAGGAAAACCCCCCAAAAGGAAAACAGGCTTAAAAGGGGAAGGGGAAAAAAACCCCCCCGGGGAAAAAAAGGCCCCCCACAGGTAAAAAAATACAGGTTTTTTTGGAAAAGGGGGGCCCCAAAGGGGGAAAAACCCCTTTCCAAAAAGCCCCCAAAAAAAAGCTAGGGGGGAAAAGGGGGAAACCCCCCTTTTAAAAAAGGGCCCCCTTTTTCCCAAACCCCGGGGGCCCGGAAAGGGGAAACCAAAACCCCAAAGGGGCCCCCAAAAAAAAAACCCTTTTCCCCCCAAAAATTTGGGGGGCCCCCCTCCCTTTTGCCCCCCATGAAAAACCCCCCAAAAAAATTTTGGGGAAAATTCGACAAAATTAAAAAGGGGGTTCCCCCAAAGGGAAAAACCCCAATTTTTCCCCAAAAGGGGCCCCGGGGTTTAAACCCCCCCCAAAAAGCCCCCCTTTTAAAAGGCCCGGGGGGAAAAACCCCCCTATTTTTTTTTTTTTTATAAACGCCCTTGGAAAAAAACCCTTTAAAAATTTTTTTACCCCAAAATTCCCTTTTCCCAAGGGGAAAAAATTTTAAAGGGCCCCCCTTTTTTGAAAAACCCCGGAAAAGGGGGGAAAAAACCCAAAAAAGTCCCCCCCCCCCTAAAAAAGCGATGCCGGGGGAAACCCAAAAAACCGGGGTTCCCCGGGGGGCCCCCAAAAAATTTTAAAAAACCCAAAAAAAAAAAGGGGGGGTAAAGGTTTTTTTTCCCCAAGGGGAAATTTTTAAAAGGGGGAAAATTTGGGGGAAAGGGGGAACTTTTGGGGGGGCCCCAAAAAGGGGAAATATTAGGATTTTTTAGTTAAAAAAAATAGCCCAAAAACGAAATGCAAAATTGTTCATTTCTTTTTCCAAGTCCCCCCCCCCAATTCCTAGAAGATGGGTTTTTTTGGGTTAGAAGCGGTTTTTTTCTTTAAAAGTAATAAGTTTGAAAAGATTTTAAACAGGCCCCCGCTTTTTTTTTAAAAAAAAGGGATTAAGAAGGAAAATCCTCTTGCTGTAATTACCCCATCGCCTTTTTATAACCAAGCTTCTGAAAACGGAAAAAACCCCCCAAGTTGTTTTTTGTTTGTAGCCTTGGGAAGCAAATTCCCCAGTTTTTAAAAGGGTTTTTATGATTTTCTGGTGGATAATGGGTCCGTAAAATTTACTCCAAGTTTTTGGTTTTACTTTTTAATCTAAACTCAAAGTCAGATTAAATTCTCCAAACTAGTACAATTTTTTTTTAAAAACAGATTTTAATACCAACCTTAACTTTTTTAAAGTTTTTACAAACAGATAAAGAATTTACTGGTTTACGTTTTAGTCAGCAATAATCTGGTTTTCTATCGTATCGGATTGAACCAATCACTGCTAGAATGGGCCGGACCTTGGGCTGTTTCATAAAATTAAGAATCGCTAAATCCACTTTCCTGTCCAAAAGAAGTTATAAATAGCGGTTAAAAAGTTTTTTTTCCTTAACATTTAATGGGCACTTAACCCTTCCCCCCGAAAGGGGGGATTTTTTTTTGGTGGCGTTCCCCTTTTCCCCTGCCTTTTTGAAAAATTTTTTTCGAATCTACTGAAGGTTTTTCCTTTAACTCCCCCTTTATTATTTTCCCTTTGGGTAAAAGAAAAGACAAAGAACCCCCTTTCCCCTCTGCTTTGGTATTGTAAATCTTTTAAATTTTTCTGAAAAGCCAAAAAACCCTGGGGCCCTTTCCCTTTCCCTTTCTCAAAATTGATAACGGGTAAAAATCAATCCTTGTAATTTAAACCTTTTGGGATTTTTGCCTTAAATAAAAGGATCTGTCTTTTTTTTTCGAAATCAATACGATAAAAACCCCTCCCTAAAGAGAGCACTTCATTTAATTCTTTTTGCCCCCAAATGTAAGCACAACCTTCGGGCAATTAAAAATGGGCGTTCCTCTTGGTTGAATTTTTTGCCTTCTAGTTTTTTTCTTCCTAAAACATCCGATAGAGTTGTTGGCCCCCCTCTATTCAAGGATTTCCTGTTTGTTTTACTTTTTTTTAGAATTTTGGGTAGGGCTTTTTAAAGGGTGTTTTTTCTCTAATTTGCCGGTTTCTTTATTTTTGGGGTGTTTTGACTTTGGCCTATAATTCCCCCTTCTGGTTTTGTTTTTTTTCCTTGATAGATTTATCACTTTGTAAAAAGGCTTAAAAAAAACAACTTAAATGCGAAAAGGCTTCACCTTTTAGGTTTTTTCGTGTTTTGAAAAAACCATGTATTCCCGTTGGGTTTTTGTTGTTTTTCTTCCTTCCTTTCTTTCGGTTTATTTTTAATTTTTTTTATGTAGATTGGTTTGGGTGTTTTTTTACATTTGATCGAACAATCCGCAATTTGTAGATATAACCCCCCACCCCCCCCCCCAAAACATTTTGCAAATTCGTACGTAAAGATTTAAAGAAGGTAGCTTGCAAAAGATTAGTCTTTTATTAAAAAACAGATGCTTTTTAGATACAAGATCATTGGTTTTTCCGTAAAAAGATAAAATAAAATGTTTTAGTTTTTATTTTTTTTGTTATTATTTTCGTGATTTTTAAACCGGTTTTGAGGATAAAATGACTAAAACAAAAGTGCTTGAAGTAGATGAGAAAATGGAAAAATCATTAACAAATATTTGTGATGCTGCTTTGAGATATCATGGCCTGCAAATTATGAATACAGTTGTTGAGGTTGCCAGTGCTATTCGTGATCGAGAAGAAGAAAAATATGAAGAAAGGCTTCCATAAAAAACCTTCTGGGTTTTTTTGGTTAATGCTTTTCTTTTCAATCATTATTACCATTTTGTCAGGTGTTACTAGTTGTTTTTTGGCTTATGCCCCTGGGATAAAGTGTGATTTAGTAACATCTGGCTTTGGATTTAAAAAATGCATGAGTGATGTGGGGAGCTCTTTGCCCTGTATCACAACAAATTGAAGAAAGCAAATTTTAGACTACTTACAATCGCTCTTTTTTGAAAAAAAAATAATAAATATTTTATTTGACAAAGGAGCGAATAGGAAACTAGTATATAGATACTTATGAATAGTCACCTCTTAGACACATCTAGAAAAGTTGTTACTTTACCTGAAGCGGCTGTTATGCTAGGCATGAGTTCTTTAACAATTAGACGCGCTATTAAAAGTGGGAAGATTAAGGCTATGCAAATCAGTCCTAAAGGAAGATATCGCATCTTAATTGAAGAATTAAATGGATTCATTCAGAGAAATTCTCAAATAACCGATATGGGATAGAAGAAGCAATAAAGCAATCTTTATTGCAATACAGAACTTTCTATATTACAAATATAACGATTTTAAAAAATTAACACCCTGAACAACTTCTATTTGATTTTCAACCCATTCTCTTTTTAGTTCTTTGACAACTTGAACAGATGGCGTCTGATATTTTTCATGAAAGTAACGAAGACTTGGATTTATTAAATGGTCTGAGTATTTTACTTCAATGAGCTTTTCCATCTGATTATCTTGAGCTAATACAAAATCCACTTCTTTTTTTTCTTTTGTAAGCAGATAATGCAGCGAAACTATTTTAGCTTGGTAATCAGCTTTTGCTAATGCATGTTTCAAAAGGCAAAATCCCACTAAGTTCTCAAAGCGAGATCCCGAGCCCCCTTTAACAAGGCCGATGTCAAAAAAGTAAATTTTAGGCTCTTTCAATAAGCTGCGAGCAATATTACGTGAAAATGGTGTTACACGAAACACGATGTAAAGAGCTTCTAAAATTTGAATATATTTTTTTACTGTATTGGGAGAGATCGCGGCATCTTGAGCGATAGAACTATAAGAAACAGGAGATCCCACTCTTTCTCTTAATAGCTCAAAAACTAGGCGAATAGCGTTTAAGTTTTGAATATTTTCAAAATCAAGAACATCTTCTCTTAATAAACTATCGATATATTGGAGACGCCATCGATCTGTATCCATTAAATCTTGAGTCAAAAAAGGTTCAGGAAACCCTCCTCTTTCTAAAAAGCGATCGATTGTATAATTGACATGAACCTTTTCACATTCAGCAGGAGAAAGAGGCATAAGACGATGAAGAAAGTAACGCCCAGCAAGAGAATCTCCTACTTGTTTAAAAACTTCTAGACGAGCGCTTCCTGTCACTAAAATTTTTTGATGCTCAGGCTTTGTATCGTAAACTCCTTTCAGGTAATTCTTCCATTTGGGCATTTTATGGATTTCATCGAAAATGAGAAGTTCAACAGAGGGTAACCAAGCTTCTTTTAAAAAGATTCTTCGGTCTTCATAGCTGTCATAGTTTAAATACATCGAGGAAGTAAATTGCTTTGAGATAGCCTTGGCTAAAGTTGTTTTACCAGCCTGTCTAGGGCCTGACAAAATAACCATTTTTTTTTGAAGATCGCGTAAAATACTTTGTTGTTGAAACCGCTCCATGTATGACTATTATGCAGGGTGTTGCAAAAAAGCCAAGACTATTTTGCATTTCTTTGCATAATAGTTAGATTTTGTTGTAATTTTTTATTGGATAACACTTATTTGGAAAGATTTTTTGAATTTGTTAAGACGATTTGTCTTTCGTTATCCACAAGGATTGGCATCCCAATTTGCTGCCTGCATTTTTCGTCCATATAAAACCTATTTTTTTGCCTTTTGAAATCAAACTAGTATACATTGCTATAATCGCTTTAAATCTTGCTGTTTTGCGATAGCCTTTCAAAGACCGCCTTGATATAAATCACCACCATCAAGATTTTTAAACACCCGAAACAAACTCAGCAGATATAGTTATTTAAATCGACATTGATAAAACAGCTTGATCTAAGGCTTCGGATAAATTAGCTACAGTAGGTAAAAGTTCTCGGATTTTCGTTTTCATATTGGCCCAATATTTTTCGATAGGATTTAAGTCCGGTGAATAAGGCGGGAGAAAGAGCATTTCGTATCCACTTTCCTCTATCAATGTTCTAGTTGTCTTTGATTTATGAAAGCTCGCGTTATCGAGAATCAAAACTTGGCCATGAGTCAAATTTGGAATCAATTCCTGTTTTAGCCATACATTAAATAGATCCGTATGGCAAGTTCCTTCAAAACACATCGGTGCCAGCAATTTCTTCCCTTGTAGTGCCGAATCCAAAATAGAAACCCCCCCTTTTTTGTCAGAAAAGAAAATTGCTTCCTTATACTTTTTTTTAGATATTCCGCCTTCTTGCTTTCCCGGTGGGGGGGGGGGGGGGCATTCTCCCCCCCTTTCCTTTATAAAACCGCAAATCCTTTGTTTTTTTCCTTGTGTGATCCCTTGAGGTCCCCCCCCTTTTCAAGCGGAGGGAAAACAAAGGATTTGCCTTGCAAAGTCAAACCCAAAAATATGCTTTGCAATCCTTCTGGAAAATAAAAAATGGAACCGGGGTTTTTTTTTTCCCTACAGTAAGCTGGAATTTTAAATCCCTTCTGAATCAAAATCAATTTTTTCTTATCAAGGTGTGGGCCCTGTTTTTTTTTTCCTTTTTTTTTTAGAGGGTTTTTTGTGTTTTTCCTTACGTATTCCCCTCCCCTTTGTTTCTTATTACGCCTGTTTTAAAACACCCATCGGGTAAGAACAGTTTGTGCAAGCCCAAACTTGAAATGGCCTTTGGCTGGGGCCTTTTCCCATTTTTTGGGGTCCCCCCGGTTATTTTTCGTTTTCCCTCCCTCCTAGGTTCAATTTGAAAGCACCTCCCCCCCCCGTTTTCCAGTAGATCCCCCTTTGAATAAGGTTTTCAACGAGGGCCCAAGAATTTCTCTCTACCTCCATATGTTTTTTTGGTTTGGGAGAAAAATAAATACCAACTTTTTTCCAATAAAAAAATTTTTTAAAATAAAAATTTTAAATTTTTTTAAAATTTTAAAAATTAAAAAAAGGGTTTTTTCCCGGGGGAAAAAAAAGGGGGGAAAAAACCCCCAAAAAAAACCCTTTTAAAAAAGGAAATTTCCCCAAAAACCTTTTTTTAGGGGAAAAAAACCCGGCGAAAAACCCGGCGGTAAAAATTTTTTTTTTCCCCAACCCCAAAAGAAAAAAGAAAAAAAAAAGGGGGGGTTTTATAAAAAAACCCCCCCCCAAAAAAAAAACTTTTTAAAAAAATTTTTTAAAACCAAAAACCCCCAAAAAAAGGGGCAATTTTTTTTAAAAAAACCCCCGGGTTTTTTTAAATAGCCCCTTTTTTAAAGCTTTTTGTTTTTTTAAAAAAAAACCCATTTTAAAAAGGGAAAAATTTTTTTTTAAAAAAAAGGGGGGGGTTTTTTCAAAAAAAATTTTTTAAATTTTTCCCCCCCCCCTTTTTTTTTTTTTGTTTTAAAAAATTTGGGGAAATTTTTTGGGGGGTTTTTTTTGTTTTTGAAAATCAAAAAACCCCCCAAAAATTTTTTCCCCCGGAAAAAATTTTTTTTTTTCCCCCCCTTTTTTTTCTTCCGGGTTTTTGGGGTTTTTTTTTTTGGTTTTTTTTTTTTTAAAAAATTTAAAAAAAAGGGGGGGAATTTTTTAAAAAATTTTTTTTAAAAACAATAAAGTAATTTCCTTTTCCTTTTTTAAAAAAATTAAAAAAAAAAGAAAAAAATTTCCCCTTTTTTTAATTTTTAAAATTTTAAATTTTTTTTTCCCCCCCCCCTTTAAAAAAAAAAATTAAATTTTTTCCTTTTCCCCCCCCCTTTTTTTTTTAATTCCCCCTTTTTTTTTTAAAATTTTTTTTTTTGTTTTTTTCCCCCTTAAAAATTTTTTTTAAAAAAAAGGAATTTTTTAAAACCCCCTTTTTTGGGAAAAAAGGGGTTTTTAAAAATTTTTCCCCTTTTTCATCTTTTTTTTTAAATACGTTTTTTAAAAAAGGGGTTATTTTTAAAAAAAACCCCATACAAAAAATTAAAAAAAAAAATTTTTTTCCTTTTTAACCCCCGAAATTTTAAAAACCCCCCGTGGGGGGGGAAAAAAAACCCCTTTTTTTAAAAAATTTAAAAAACCCCCAAAAAATAAAAATTTTTGGGGGAAAAAACCCCCTTTGGTTTTAACCCCCAAAACCCCAAAAATTAAAAATTAAAAAAATTTTAAAATTGGGGGAAAAACCCTGGCCCCCCCCTTTTTTTAAACCCCCCCCTTTTTTCCCCCTTTTTTAAAAAAAAAACCCTTTTTTTTTTTTTACAAAGCCCCCCAATTTTGGGTTTTTCAAAAAGGCCCCAAAAAACCCCCCAAAAAAAAAGGTTTTTTTTTTTAAATTTTTTTTTTTCCCCCCCCCCCCAAAAAAAATGGTTTTTTTTTTTTTTTTTCCCCCCCCAGTCCCCCCCCTTTGGGGGAAAAAATTTTAAAGGGGGCCCCCGGGCCCCAAATTTTTAATTTTTAAAAAAACAAAAAAAACCCCCCAAAAAAAAATTTTTTTCCCCCCCCTTTGGGTTTTTTTTTTTTTTTTTTGTCAAAAATTGGGGGTTTTTTATAAAATGAGTTCCCCCCCCCCCCCTTTTTTTTTTTTTCCCGAAATAAAATTTTTTTTCCCAAAAAAACCAAAAAAAATTTTTTTTTTTTTTTTGGGGGGTTTTTTTTTTTGGGAAAAAAAAAATTTTTTTTTTTTTTCCCGGATTTTTCCCAAAATTCCCGGGGTTTGGGAAAAAAAATTTTTCCCCCCCCAAAAAAGGGAAAACCTTTCCCCCCCGGTTTTTTTTCCCCCCCGGCCATTTTTTTGGGGGTTTTTTTTTTTTTTTCCCCCCTTTTTTTCCCTTTAAAAAACCCTTTTCCCTTTTTTTGAAACCCCCCCCCCCTTTTTTTTTTTTAAACCAAAGCATTTTTTTTAAACCCCCCCCTAAAAAAATTTTTTTTTTTTTTTTGAGGGTGAATTTTTTATTTTTTTGATGCAAAAATACCCCCCTTTTTTTAAAAATTCCCCCCCCCAAATTTTAAAAGGGGTTTTTTTTTTTTTCCCATAAACCCCCCTTTTTTTTTTTAAAAAAAAAAAAACATTTTTTCCCCCTTGGGGAAAAATAGAGGGGGGTTTTTTTTTTTTTTCAAAAAAAAACCCCCAAATTTTGCCAAAAAAAAAAAAAAAATTTTTTAAAATTTTTGGGGGAAAAAAAAACCCCAGTAAATTTTTTTTTTTTTCCCAAAAAAACCCCGAAATTTTTTTGCCTTTTTTTTTGGAAATTTTAAAAAAAAACCCCCTTTTTTAAAAAAAAAGGGAAAAAAGCCCCCCTTCCCCTTTAAAAAAAACCCTTTTTTTAAATAACTTTTTTGTTTTTTACAAAACGGAAAAAGGCCCAAAAAATTTCCCCCAAAAATTTTTCAAAAGGGGGAAAGGGGGGGAAAAAACCTAAGAAGTTAGTTTTTTCAATTTTTTTTTTTTTAAAAATTTTGGGTTTTTTTATTTTCCCCGGGTTTTTAAAGGGGGGTTTCCCCCCCCTTTTTTAAAACAAAAGGGGGGGAAATTTTTTGGGGGGGCCCCTTTTTAACTTTTTAAAAAAACCCTTTTCCCCCGCCTTTTCCCTAGGGGGGGGCAATTTTTTTTTGGAAAATTTTTGGGGGCCAAAAAAAAAATTTTTAAAAAAATTTTTAGGGGATAAGGGCCCCCCCTTTTTAAAAACCTTTTTTTTTTTTAAAAAAGAAAATTTTTTTTAAAAATCCCCTTAAAAAAACCCTTTTTCCCCCGGGTTTTTTCCCCCCCGGAAAAAAATTTGGGGGTTTGGGGGCCCCCCCCTGCTTTTTTTAAAGGGGGAAAGGGTGGTATCCCCAAAAAAAAGGGCCCCAAACGGGCCCCCCTTTTTGCCTTTTTGAAAAAAAATTTTTTCCCCAAAAAAATTTAAATTTTTTTTTATTTTTTGGGGGGTTTTAGTTTTTTTCCCCCCCCCCTTTTGGGGCCCCCTTTTTTTAAAAGGGTTTTTTTGGCGTTTTTCCCTTTTTTTTGGGGGTTTTTGGGTTTTTTTACATAACCCCCCGGGGGGAAAAAGGGGGGGGGTTTAAAAAAAAACTTTTCCAAAACCCCCTAAAAAAAATTTTTTCCCCTTTTTTTTTTAAATTCCCCCCAAAACCCCCCTTAAATTTCCCCGGGGGAAAATTCCTTGGGGTAAAATAAATTTTTTTTTTTTTTTTTTTTTGGGGCTTTTTAATTTTTTTAAAACCCCTTAAAAAACCCCCCCTTTAAAATTTTTTTTTTTTTCCCAATGCCCCTTTTTTATAAATTTTAAGGTTTTTTTTTTTCCCCAAATTTTTTAAGGGGGCCCCCAAAAAAAAATTTTTTAAAAAAAAAAATGGGGGCCCAAAGGGGGGGAAAAGAAAAAAAAAACCCCCTTTTTAAAATTTTTTTTTTTTTTTAAACCCCAAAACCCCCAAAAAAAAAAGGAAAGAGCCCCCCCTTTTCCCCAAAGGGGAAAACCCTAAAAAACCCACCAAAAGAAAAAAAGGGGGAAATTTTCCCCGTTTTAAAAAAAATTTTAAAAAAAGGGTTAAAAGGAAAAATTTAAAAATCCCCCCCTTTTCCCCAAAAAACAAAAACCTTCCCCCCAAAAAATTAAAACCCTAAAAAACCCCTTTTAAATTTTGGGGGGCTTAAAAAAAAAAAAAAAGGGGGGCCAAAAAAAGGGGAAAAACCCGGGGCCCCCCCGGGGAAAATTTTAAAAAAAAAACCCTTTTTTTTAAAAGGGGCCCGGTTTTTTTTTAAAAAAATTTTTTTTCCCAAAAAATTTAAAAAGGGCCCCCAAAAAAAAAAGAACCCCACCAAATTTTTCCCGGCCTTTTTGTAAAAATTTTTTTTTTTTCCCTTTTTTTGCAATTTTTTTTTTTCCCCATAGCCCCCCCCCGCATTTTTTTCCCCCATCCCCCAAAAAAAAAAAAAAACCCCCTCCCCAAACCCCCCATCCCCTAAGGCGGGGCCCCCAAAAAATTTAACTTTTTCCAAAAAGGTTTTTTTTTAAAAAAAATTTTTAAAAATTTTCCCCCTTTTCCCGAGAAAAAAGTTTTTAAAAAAAACTTTTCCCCTTTTTAAAAAAAAATTCCCCCCCAACCCCCCAAAAAAAAAAATGAAATTTTCCTTCCCCAAAAAAGGGTTTTTAAAACCCCCCCAAATTTGGGAAAAAAAAAAAAATTCCCAAAAATTTTGCCCAAAAAGGAAAAAGGGGCCCCCCCCCCCCCCTTTAAAAAAAAAATTTTCCCGGAAAAGGTTTTTTAAAAAACCCCTGGGTTTAAAAAAAAAAATTTTTTTTTTTTCCCCCCCCCGGAAAAAAAACCCCCCCTTTTTAATTTCCAAAAAAACCTGGAAAATTTTAAACCCCCCCCGGGGGGGACCAAAAAAATTTTAAAAGGGGAAAAGGCCTCCCCCCCCCCCCATCCCAGGGGGAAAAAAAATTTTTAAAAAAAAACAGAGAAAAGGGGGGGGCTTTTTTTCCTTTTGGGAAAAAGGGGAAAATGCCCC
>JAFNEN010002495.1:0-16521 GCA_019343175.1 Oedothorax gibbosus
GTTTTTATGCTTGGTCAGAGACCCGCTAATAAACCTTCGTCAAGTAAGACAAACACACACAACACACACACATAAGTGACAGATGCGGGTGGAGGGTAATTCATCGTTTCCGGCTGTCAATTTCTAGCCATCCTTATAAATGAGCTTTAACACAGCCAATAACGCCTCGTAACTTAGAACCCTGGTCAAGTGACGAGGTCAACTTGATTTGCTTGTAAACAAAGAGTTCTATAGTAGGGTAGAGACTGAACCTGGCAACAGCACCATGGACCAACACGGAGACAATATAGGGTGGCATGTGGGGCTCGATGGCCGAGTGGTTTGGATCGCAGGCCCTAACGCTAGCAGTTCGCGCGCTGTAAAAGGTGCGGGTTCGATTCCCGTCTTTGCCCTGGGTGTACTTCCTTTCTCAGTATCAAAATTGTAAATTAACTTGCACTTTTGTCACTCTATTCGGGCTCCGTAGTGAGCCATGGCTGCCGAAGGTAGCTCAGTACAAGTCGTTCCTCTACCCTACTATAGAACTCTTTGCTTGTAAAGTCTTTGAGAAGAAGTCAAATAAGAACTATTCCTCATTCGTAACTTTAATTTTTGCTCAATGCCTGTACGAATTATTTTAAGTTACATAGTAGAGATACATTATATTTTAAACATACATAGCAGCATTAAATATTTAATTTCGTTGTCAACATCAATTTAAATGTTAAATTGGATCGGTCTTAAAGGAGCATAGTATCATTATACTACTTTCGTGAATAAAGCTTATGTTAATTTATTTTATGTGAGTTTAATCTTTTCGATATTAGTTGAAATATCATTTGTTTGAAACTTACTTAATAAACCGGTTTCAGTATAATATAAGAAGCTTACGCTATCTAGAATTTTGAAGAATTCCTGCAGTACGAAATATAACTTGCTAGGTTTCTTTTTAATTCTCCAGGCGTCTAGACAAAGCCAATGAAAAATGCAGAAGTCGAACAGCCCTATTTGTAGTAGCTCAATGAGTAAAGTGTATAAAAGTGCACTATGTACAGGGTGAGGCAAATAAAAGCGGCCCGGTCTAGAGATAGGAATACGTTGAAATGCTTGGCGAGAAAAACTCTTGAAGCCGCCTGAAAGATTTCAAGTGGAAATAAAAGATTATTCAAGCGTGCAATGGTTTCACTTGACAAACCTGGTTTTGCATTGGTTGGATTGGATTAGCATCACATTAGAGCGACTCATGGACTATTGGTCAGTTCAGATCGTAGTGCGTCAGTGTGAGTTGCGACTGTGTGAGTGTAAGTTGATCAATTCACAGGTGAAGATGAAACTCACAGTACAGCAGAGAGTGTTCATTGTAGAAAATTATATTAAAACGAATTCATGGAAAAAATTTGACCAGTTGTTTGTTCAAGAATTTAAATGTGTAAAAGGGCTTAAAAAGAGTACTATGCAATAAATAGTTACGAAATGGCGTCAGACAGGATCTGTATTGAACAAGTTCAAAAACATTCCGAAACGGGTCTGAACACCAGATTTGGGTCTGGCAATCAATTTAGAATGTTTTGCATTAAGAAAAACAATAAGGTCCAATTCTTTACGATAAATAACAACCGAAATAATCACTAGTGGGAACTTTTTTTGATCAGAGCTCTACAAACCTTGCTTATATTTCATTTCAAGTAGCTTTTCAAACCATAGCGTAGTTGCCGGCAAATAAGTCGCCAAGCGTTTGTTTGGGCTTAATATTGAAGCGATCAATGGCTTCATGTTAGCAAACCTGTTTTTGTATTGGTTTTTTTGACTTAGTAACATTTCTGTCGTATTCTTATCTCCACGTTAGGGCCGCTTTTATTTGCTTCACCTTGTATAAAGGGAATAGTACATTTTACTTTGTAGTACGAAAGTCGATTTCATTTTCAAATGTCACTTGATAATACTTTTTTTAAAAATTTGAAATGACAAAATAAATTTACTTATTTTGGTTCTCTGAATGTTAGAGAAATCTTTTCGAATGGATCAGTGTAAGAGAAAAAGTAACGCTCTAATATAAATTAACATTTGTGAAAACATGTCGACTTTAATTTGTGAACATTTGTGATTTTTTTCTCAAAACATTTCGTAAACTAGCTTTTGATAGGATAAAAATCTGTTTTCTAAGCAAACTATAGTGTTATTTTAAAACGTACATTTAATTTCTATGCATAGTATAAAAAGTAAACAAAAAACACCGAAAGCATGGTCGAAAAATATGAGAAAAAAGTCATTTTATTCTGGAAAAACCATTATAATTGGTAACAATAACAAATTATAGTTATACCAACTAACAAAACTGCTAAAGATATAAGCACAAATTATTAAATACAAAAACCTGAACTAAATTATTTTGGGTCTATGATAAAAGTGTGAAAAGAGAAAAATTAACGATAAGTTTGGAGGAAATTTAAACTATGGAATCAAAGTAATGGCGTAGTAATCTATGGAAGTTAAGTATAAAAGAGCAGATAAATAACATGACATTTCTTTAGGAAAAATATTTTAATATAAACTTTTTAAATAAAAAATGTTTAAATAAAAACATTTAAATAAAAAACATTGAAATAAAAAAAACATTGAAATAAAAAAAAACATTGAAATAAAACACATTTAAATAAAAAAACATTTAAGTGAAAAACATTTAAATAAAAAACATTTAAGTGAAAAACATTTAAACAAAAAACATTTAAATAAAAAAACATTTAAGTGAAAAACATTTAAATAAAAAATATTTAAATAAAAAATTTCTAAAATAATTAAATAAAAAAATATTATGTGTCCGATTGTCGAAAATAATAAGTGGAACTGAAACAGTTAATCTTCCCATAACTTGGCACTAAAAGTATCTGAAAATAAATACGGAGTCATCGGTGTGTGGCAATATAAGAAGGAAAAAATAACGCTAGTAGATAATAGACCACAATGATCAAACCCGTTTCCCGGATACAACTTGAGAAAGACTTATCTCCATCAGTTTGATAAACATGTAACTGGCTTTTTTGTGTGTTTGCAAAAATTAGTTTTATATTACACTGCAAAGAATTTATAATTAAGAATGCAATAACCGTAATGGTAAACGTAACGCCTACATGGGTGCTGTAATTTTCAAGTACATGTGACGCAGCCACGATATAGATTTTTTTTTTCGATACTTATTCAATTATTCCTATTTTATAACTTCACTAAAGAGGTCGACGTACTAGAAACTTAGTAGAAATCACTCCATAATTGTAATTTAAAGTTTGTTTTAAATACAAACTATTTTATTACAAACGAGAATTTTTAGCTTCCACACTACTAGACCGTGGGCCAAGCTTGTGAGAAAAGCGTTTTTTAAAATACTTTCGTTACAAGTATCGAGGGGCAATCTGAAAAGTACGGTAATAACTTAAAAACTAAATAGACAATTGAAAAACACATTTTTCTGGAAAAGATATTCGCACATTAATTGAAAATATTAAAAAATATAGCGCACTTATTACTCATTTAACCGCTTTACACCTTTACTTTCCACTCACTACTCTCCAATCATAATCTCTGATTCATTAACTTCTTCTGTAACAACCAATTGGAATCGCTGTACCGTGGCACTTTTAAACACTTATATCTTTCTGTTTGTAAACAAACAGAAATTTTCGCGAAATATACTTGAGAGAGAGACCATCACACATATTTATATCTTATGTAATTCGCTTGAATTTTAATTTTAACTCTTGGCTATATAATTCGTAAAAAAATATTATAAAGAATCATCTGTAAACATTTGAAATCTCTATATCTTCTCCAGAAACTTGTTGTTTACACATTACTGATGCCTTGGATAAAATTAATCCGTTTCCATCCACTTGGACAAAAGCTTCTATTTGTATTCTTAAATGGATACCTTTGGGTGGCGAAGAAGCAAAAATCGCTTCTAACTTGCAGAATGTTCCAGTGGACAATCAATTGAATATCCCTGATGACTCTGCTATTGGTTTTCATCAGAAGTGTTATAATAAATTCACTGATAAAACAAGAATTGAAGCTGCTGAAAAACGATTAATTCGTCTCCAGAACAATCCTCAAATACAAAATGCCGACATTAATCAAACCAATGTTAGTAACTTTGCCGACATTAATCAAACCAGTGATGTAACTTTGAATGCCCATCAACCTAAACGGTTTTTACGAAGCACGAATGTAGGTCTTTCTTCAAGTAACAGTCACACTATATTACCACCTATCTGTATTATTTGTCGCACTGAAAAATATATTAAAGAAAAACACACTGGTAAAAGGAAAAGAGAAAAGCTAGCAAAATGTGAGACAAATGATAACCTTTTATTATCTGCTGCCAATGCTAAAAATGATGAAAGTTTGCTTATGGAACTTAGATGCAATGATATGGTTGCAATCGAAGTGAGTTATCACCGATCTTGCTATAAAAGATATATTAAGGAGTTTACAATGAAATGTACTCCCATATTTGGTGCTCAAAATCATGAAGAATCTTTTAAAGAGTTTTTTTCCGAAGTAATTGAAAAAAGAATAATAGAACAGAAAGAAATTTTAAGAATGAATAAGGTGACAGAATTGTTTGTGAAAAAAGTGTTTATAAAGGAAGGCATTGATATTTCAGGATATAGAAATTATAGTTTGAAATTGCAAATTCAAAAGCTGTATCCTAATGTACGCTTTATTAAAAGATCTAAGGTTAATCAATGTGAACTTGTTATTTGTGAAACAGCTAATGATAATGTATGTCACTTAATGAATCCAAATAGCAGTACAACAGACTCTGATGAAACAGAATTAGAGTCTGAAACATTTGTGCCTCCAACACATAACTTATTACGAGATTTATATTCTTCTGCAAAAGCATTGAAAAACATTATACAGGATTTTTCTAAATTTTCAAACTGTTGGCCACCAATAGCTTGTGATTTATCCTTAACTGCTGCTTCAAAGATTGTCCCTCCTCAGCTTTTTAATTTTTTGGCTTGGTGTACTGGTGCTTCTGAGGATGTGATTCTAGAACACTTTGTGGATGTAGACAATGAGATCATGCAAAAAATTCTTTCTATTGCTCAAGATATCATATACATGTCATTTAAAGGAAGACGGCAAACTCCTAAGCATTTAGCCCTCGGCTTGACAATTCGTCATTTAACAGGATCCTCACAATTAATTGGCTTATTAAATGGACTTGGGCACTGTGTATCTCATTCAACAGTGTTACTTCATGACACAGCCTTGGCCCTAAAGCAGTTGAATGAAAATGCTTTGATTCCTGATGGTTTCAAAACTGAAACATTCACAACACTTGTTTGGGATAATGTCTGATTGTCTGAATTGAATATTGTCTGATTTATGGACAAAACAAATGGAAAAGTGTTGACATATGCCGATACAACTGCCTGATACTAGGTTTCAAAACTGATAGCATGATTCCACCCAATAAAGATTGCATTTTGAAGCATATTCATAGAGAAAACTATCAAGCTGCCATCCATAGAAGAAGTCTTACCAATGTAATGCATATTCCATCGCCTACCATTCATGGTTGGAAGCTGAAGGATGGTAATCTAGAAATAGATTGGATGTGTGGTCAACCTGTACCAGAAATTTTAGTTCGTCAAGTACATTGTAAATGTAAAAAGAGTTCTTGTACTACAGCAATGTGTTCATGTTTCAAATCAAAAGTTTCATGCACTGAATTTTGTGCCTGCATTAGCTGTCAAAACTGTGAAACTGAACTTGATGAATCTGATTGTGAAATTGATATGAATCATGCATTAGATTGATATGAATTATCTACCATTTAGAATATGATTTATCTACCTACAATTTTTAAAACCTAAGAAAAAAATTCTCCAGGTGCCCTTTTGAATAAAATTGTCCGTAAAACTGTCTGTTAAATCAAATAGTTTCTTAAAAGTTTTCCGCAAAAATAAATACATTGTTCCTCCTGAGTTCTATTTGCCTATATTATCTGGGGTGTACTTGTGTGTGATTCATGTAATATATTATTATCAAAGTGGATATAGTATTCTTTTCCCTAATTTTAGTAATAAATTTGTGAATGAAGAAAAAAATTTGAAGAGTAAATATCTGTAACAGAGGTAGATATATTTATTATTAAATGTGAATGAATTTTTGAATAAATTAGGGTTTTCGTAAGTGCATTCTTATTATAAACAAGTATGCATGAGATAAATGGGGGTTGATTTTTATAGTAATAACCCAGAGAGCCTTTCACTACAGTCACATAATAGTTTTTTGCCTACTGATATTTTTATATTTTAATACTCATTGGTATATTTTTTAAAAACACAGAATTTAAAATGTGAATGATTTCCAATACGATTATTGTATGTTTTGTTTACATTCGCTAGAAAAAAGAGCTATTTTGTTTGTAGTCATTTTAAAAAAGGTGTTACATTAGTAAATGAAAAAGAAATTAGCAAATCTATTTTCTTTTTGTATATCCGATTTAAATAACAAAAAATCTTATTTAAATTTTCATTTTCTGATTTTTCTTTTTTATTTCAAAAATGAAAGTGAATTTTTAACGCTTTAATTAAAATCAATCGTCTTCTCCTGTGCCATCGTTTGTTTTTGTTTACATTTTGACGGATCGACGATCTTATAATACGGCAGCGCTGATTGGTTCACCGAGTAGCTTTATAATAGAACATGGCTTCTGTTTGGACTGTGTGATGCGGTCAAGAAAAAAATAGTGCATTTTATTTTAAATAATTTGAAGATAATGTGCAAATATTAAATCCAGAAAAGTTGATTTTACGATTGAGCTATCATTTTAGTGAATTTTCAGGTATAAATAAAATTGCCCCCACGAACTTGTAACGGATATGCACGATAGCTAGTTTGGCCCACGGTCTATACGTTTATTACGTAAAAAGTAGAAGGTATTATAATCGTTCAGTCCGTCCGTCTGTCTGTCACCCACATTCACAGAACGAACCGCAAGTCGCACAAACAAGTGGGATACGTTATTTTGAAGCAAAAATTCAGACTAGGCTACATTCCAAATTTCATTAAAAAAATAAATTAGAAGTCTATTTAAAGTTTAAATAACGAAAAATTTAATCTACATTGAAATAACTTGCAAATTCCATTTTCATTCAATATTTTCACTGTTGCCATTTTGTTAAACGTAAGAGAAACTTTATTTAAAATAAAACTTTTGAAATAATATTTATGTGATCTATTTCAGTTTGGATTGTTGTAATATCACCATAGAGTTCTTTGATGGTTCATTAAATATGTATGAAGAAAGATGCATAGAGAATTCTAACTCGGCATAAAAAATTTGCAAAGTTTCGCTTTTATTTTTAAAGCATCAATTTTGCTAATTATATATTTTTCGAACTGTAAATTAAGTTAACAAACGGTAAATAATAACTGAATTTTCGAAAAAAATGTAAATGGGAAATTGCGGCGACTCAAAGATATTTATTAAAAAAATTACATATTTATATTCTTCGAAATTCAAACCAATTTTTCAAACGATAAAGTATAATTATTAATTCTGAGAACGAAGATTAATGAACATAGTTAATTTTGGCGTTTAAACGTTTGGATTACAACTAGCTAAAGGCCCTGTTTGGCGAATTTCTTTCTGTGGTGTATAAATAGTTTGTTTTCTGTTGAGCACAAATGTTGTGTGGAAGCGGTTTAAGTGACAGATCCTATAACAAACCTACTTGTTTAGCTTCGCAAAAATAACGATATTAAAGCAACTGGACAGTATCAGTCGTTTATTTGCATTAAAATTGAAGTAGCACTAGGATTCTGGAGGTCTTGCAAACGGTACATTAATCAGAGATTTCGTATTAAAAGATGTTGAAATAGAGTAGGTTGGTTGGTAGACATATATTTTCAGGCTTGTGTGCTTGGTCACAAAGACCCGCTTATAAACCATCGTCATGCTGCCATCTATCGCCGCCTCTACAATTTAGACATGTCCCTGAAGGGGAGGGAAATAGTCTCCAGGGACCTGTACCCGTGGGGCGCAATGACCGCCCACAGGACTTTTGGACCCAACAGATTTAACGAGCACGTACTCCGCATATACTCGACAAACACAAACTTCCATGCCTTACCGGGATTCGAACCCGAACCCAGAGGCTCCAAAGGCCTCCCTAACCGTTGCGCCGCCGGGTCGGCTTGAAATAGACTATCAATTACAAAAACTGATAGATCTTATTGTTCGTGCATTCAATAGCACAAAAAAAATTAATTAAAGTTTTAATAAAGTTATTTTTTTAAAATTCTTTGTAAAACCAACTTTTAATAACGTTTGTTTGAAATTTTTTTTATAAAAAATACACAGGTAGGTTTTGCTCAGGAGATAATAGGTAAAATTATTTGAATCCAAATTCAAATCAGTTGCATCTCTGTCAAAGTAATAATGGGACCCTATTTCTGAAATGTATTTCTTTATCTGTGACTGTAACAGTCCTTTTGATGGACACTGGTCATTAACGTTTGTGGCATATTACCAATCGAACCGTGATATTTTTATAGGACATCTATTAATCACGAAAAAGCTTCTCATATTATAAGTACCGATATTAATATCTTACTGTAAACAACGTTATATTTGTGAAACGAATAATAGGTTCTCTTTGATTGGCTTACGTCTTTTTAAAAAAAAAGAAATTAATTACAAGCATAGATATCATAGTTAAAGTATTCAGCAGATCACGTGACCCCCAATGCTAACGACGGGACGCGCATGTAGACCAAAAATAAGATGGCAATTTGGCCAGTGTTGTCACCAGTTTTAGGAGAAAATCACTACGAAAAAATAAATTTAATTCTAAAATTTCAAAAAAATACCATAAAAATTTTAGCTGCATTTGGAATCATTTTAATAACTTTAAAAAAACGTGAAACGCTTTGCTGGTATTGTTATGGTATGTTTTTGAAATTTTAAAATTTAAAATGGGTTTTTTTTTCGCAGCTTTTTTCTCCTAAAACTGGTGGCAACACTGGCCAAATTGCCCTCTTATTCTGGTTCCATACGCGTCTTGTCGTTAGCATCGGGGGTAACGTGATCTGCCAATCTAATACTTTAACTATGATATCTATGATTACAAGTTATTGCATAAGGGTTAGTTTAATAACACTATTTTTTAAAGTGAGAAATGCAGGTTAGTGTTTTTAGTTTTTATCTTCCACAATAACGTTTCTAACTAATAAGCGGAAGCTTTTTTATGAAGGCGACGTCAGTTGATCTGTCTGTTCGTCACCTACACTTTTAAAAAAAAAGAGTGAAATCCAAGGGGAAGTGTATTTAAGGCACCGGAAGGAGTGGAAATTAACTCAGACTGAGTTAAAACCGCTCGTTTTAAGATTGTAGGACGTAGATTGTTTCCTTTTTATTTATTTTACCCACTCCGCAAAAAGAGTGAAATCCACTCTTATAGGGGAAGTGCATTTTCGGCACGGAAAGGAGTGGAAATTAAACTCAGACTGAGTTAAAACCGCTCGTTTTAAGATTGTAGGACGTAGATTGTTTTCTTTTATTTCTTTTACCCACTCCGCAAAAAGAGTGAAATCCACTCTTATAGGGGAAGTGCTTTTTCGGCACGGAAAGGAGTGAAATTAACTCAGACTGAGTTAAAAACCGCTCTTTTTAAAGATTGTAGGACGTAGATTGTTTCTTTTATTTCTTTTACCCACTCCGCAAAAGAGTGAAACCCACTCTTATAGGGGAAGTGCATTTTCGGCACGGAAAAGGAGTGGGAAATTAACTCAGACTGAGTTAAAACCGCTCGTTTTAGATTGTAGGACGTAGATTGTTTTTTTTTATTTCTTTTACCCACTCCGCAAAAGAGTGAAATCCACTCTTATAGGGGAAGTGCATTTTCGGCACGGAAATGAGTGGAAATTAACTCAGACTGAGTTTAAAACCGCTCGTTTTAAGATTGTAGGACGTAGATTGTTTTTTTTTATTTCTTTTACCCACTCCGCAAAAAGTGTGAAATCCACTCTTACAGGGGAAGTGCATTTTCGGCACGGAAAGGAGTGGAAATTAACTCAGACTGCACGTGCATAGTAATTAATAATAATAAGTCCTTTCTAAATTTTTGTTTCTTTTTTTAGAGTACATAGTTATATTATTTAAAATGATTTAGTTTTATCTTTCAAATACATACTGTGCTTTAGTTTAAAAACTATTTTGATACCCTAAATACATCAAAAGTATAATATTTATTAAGTCGCTCGTTATATCGCGGTTTTATGCTTGTCTCCGGGAAACGCGATATAACGAGGGATGCTGTACAATCAGAGAATAAGAAATAACTTTGTAGCGATAAGTCCCACCATCGATATACAAAGACTGCAAATGACGCTTGAGGAATTTTGAATTTAATTTTTTTTAAAAACAGAACATTATTGATTAATAATTAGGGATCGAGAAAAAAAAAAATTAATTTTTAGAATGCGCTAATTTTTAGAGAGCCTGGGCAATAGTAGGCGGCACGTCTTAGAATTTGTGTTCTATGGTTTATTGTTTTATAATTCTATTAGCAGGGTGAAGTTTTTGAAGACACTTAAGGGGATACGGTAACCAAAAAATTGGTCAAAATATCGATTTTCAGTTTTTGTTTCCCTTTTTATTCACTATATTTGTTTTAAACATTTACTGAAAGTTTCATAATGATATCCTTTGTAAAAAAAAAAGTTTTTAAATATTTTCTGGAGTCATTCCTTAAGTTTGAATACGTGTTTTGTCTGCTTTTAACCTTTTTTCTCTGTTCGCGTTTTTCAATTCTTGTGTTTAATAATCCCGAGGCTTTTTTCCTATTTAAGTTAAAATTTTCAAATTTTAACCTGTGTTCTTATATATATGGTGCACAAAATAGTGTATGAATATGGTCTACTATGTATAGTTGTTTTAAAAAAATGTTGAATTCAATCATGTGTAATTTTTTGTGATTTTCACATATAAATGCATGTTACTTTTTAACTGTAGCTCACATTTAAAATCCACAGCACAGTTCTTGAACAAATAGTTCTAAAAACAAACTATAAAAGTTTGGTGGAGTTATTCTCAAATTGAAAGAGGAGTAGCGTTTTAAAAAAGTTCAAAATTTTGACTTTAAAAAAAAAACTAGTTGTAATATTTTTTTTATTGCTAGAAAATGTTTATTTAGAGTGAACATTATATAAAACCACTATAATTTACATTTTTATATTATTATTTCTAGAAATAATATTCGGGGGACCGTATCCCCTTAGCAAGTAGGGTGATTTTATTTGCAAAATCCCCCCCGAAATTGTGATTGACCCACGTGGTACGTAATTTTATACAAATAAACTACGGATACTTGTCAGATGCTTTGGTATCGGTATTAGTTTAAATCTTAACATTCTCGTTCATAATAGAATAGGGAGGTTTGTACCAGAAATCTGACACGGGATCGCTTCCGCACAACATTTGTACTCAACAAAGAAAATACAGCGTCAAATACAGCTTTTAATACTATATTCTACATTTACACACCAAATGTGTCTAGTCTATTTATTTCTTTCAAATAACCAATAAATATTCATTGTCGTTTCCTAAATTTATTTATATTTCGAAGAATAATGTAAAATGTCGTTTTATAAATAAAAAAAAAACCTTACCAAAAATAAACCAACATTTTAAAAAAGTGTATCAACTTCAAAAACTAACTACAGCCGATGGTTTCAAAATACCATTTAAGAAATAGAAAGCAACACAAAAGACCTCATAAATAGCATAAATAATATTAAACGTCATTATTCATTTATCATTTGAGGGATACAGACGCACCCAAACCCGTCACCTCACTATCATGTTTTCCAGCAACACGCAAATTTTTTTAATGTATGAAATGTATAAATTTCATAAATTTTAAAACATGGATAAATCATTTATATCATCAGCCACATAAATAAATTTTTTAAATAATCAAAGATATTAAATTTTTCAGTAAAAAATTTAACTTTAAACTCATGATGTGAAAACAAGACTGGGAAATAATAAATGTGTATCTTAATAAATCTAAATAATAATATAAATATCTAATATAATCTAAATAATCTATATCTAAATAATTATTTCCCAAGACTGGGGTGTGTAACGGGAAAGGGGTACAACACTACAAATTATTATAAAATTTTTTCAGTTTATGCCGAGGCTAGTTTTTAACACTATCGAACCAAAAAAAATTATAAATTTTATCGATAATATATTGTTGACGTTTTATGATGGGTTTTCTATTGATGTAAAAAAAATTTATATGTGCAAGGCATGACGTTTATTATAACACCAGATAATGTACATATAGAAGTCAATCCTATAACGACGTACATATTGCATCATAAGCGGCAAAAGAAACCTATTTGGTTTACTGGAAGCAGAATATAGCATATAAGCAAAAAAAAAGTAAGTTGAATATTTATAAACTGAAGTATTAATGTGTTAAAACACCTTTTTGTGTCACGGAATGTTTACAAAGTTTCTTGTTTTGGTTCTGTTTCTCTTTTCAATTTAAAGTTTATCCAAGTCATTTTTTATGATAATTTTTTTAGGTTAATTCTACAAACAAATAACTATCTTATGCTAAATATTACACACATTCCTCTTTGAAAATAATTAACAATCAATAAATTGTTTAAATAATTTAAATATATTTTCCAAAATTTCAAAGACAAAAGAATTAGAAAAACCTAACCACTTCCTAGACAACTACCTATGTAGCCCAACAACTCTTCATACTCAAACTTCGGAGCTTGAACAAAAGCCTTCCTCAAAGAACTGGAACGAAATACGTTTATTTTTAACAAAATCCTTCTTGTATCATCAAGTGCCAATGATTTCACAGCACCATCTGTTTTTCATTTTTGAGAAATAAGCTTCAGAAGGCCATTTTGCCACTGATACGATTTCTTTATAGCTTGTTGAGACGCAAGCAAACGGACAGCCCAAAGTCGCTTTCGTCTTCGGAGACGTCGGTCAGACTTTCATCCAGGCAGCACATCTGTGACGAGTTGATCAAACTACAGTTGTTCGGAGTTTTAATTTTCGGAAGAGTAGGATCTGTGCAACCACATCTGGATAAACTTCGTTCTTGTATTAATCGTTTCACACATGCGAGCATCGTTGCATCCTTGTGAAACTGATTTGCTTTGGTGTGAAAATGATCAAAGTCGTTATTGAAAAAATTGTTTCTTCGTTGTTGAAATTATTAACATCACCGTTGAAAAAATTTTCTTCGATTTTTAAATAATTCGTAGAGACGTAAAACTGTTTTCCATCAAGTTTGAGGGGATTTCCTTGATTTTCGAAAAGGTTATCATCATTGTTTAATTGATTCCGTCGGTTGTTGAATTGATATCCGTCCTGGTTGAACAAATTTCCCCCATTGTTGTACGTTAAATTTTTATTGTTAAACACTATTCCCCCATTGTCCAACTCATTTGTGCTGTTGTATAACTGATTTGCGCCATTGTCAAACATATTTATACCATTGTTGAATAAATCTGTGACGTTATTGAACATGTATGTTCCGTTGTATGTAGGACTATATTCATTGATGAAATCATCAGTGTGTTGTAAACGAGAATTGGCGGAAACGGGCTTGTAAAATTGTAGAGCGGTATCTTGCCAGCTTCAGACGTAATGAGTCTCTGTTGAAGTTATTGGAATAGGTTAGTGAACGTATCTTTATTTGGGAAAGTATACCGTAGTTCTTGCACTGATCTTTGAAAGGATGTGGAAGTCTCTTCAACTTTTGCTCCAAAAAAGCAATCGACCCTCGCAAATCCAGGGTTAACAAATTTATTCCATTTTCTTCTGGGCTAGGATCTTCCCAAAGGGGTTGTGGATGATGACCCTGGCACCAGCTAATTCTGTGAAGTCAACATAAATCTCAACATCTAGATTCAGAACCAACTCTAAACCTCTTTGCGATACTAAACTAAACTTTTAAATCTCTTTTCTGTTTCGATTTTTTAAAGTAAAACAGTTACCATACCGAAGACTGCCAAAGGTCTCAAAAACGTGACTCGAGCAAGCTTTTTCCGTTGAAGGAACACTGGTCAATAAAGTTGATTGCTTGATGACCAATCATGATACGTTGAGTTTCGTTAAGTTGCATATACGTATTCAGAAATTTTTAATTTTTTGTAATGGTCACTAAATTTTTCTACTTTATGGGTTTTCCGTTCTTGCAAGATGACACCGTGGATCGCTCTCAGACAGGGGGAAAAAAGGAGACATTTTATTGGTGGTAAAGTTTCCCGGGGAAAAAAATTATAGTATTTATGCATTTTTCCAAATAATATGGGTTATACATACAACGCTTGAACCTTTGCTGGACCTGTTCTGGTGCAGACTGTGACTGCAGGAAAATCCGAATTATCAAGTTCTCCTCTTCCAAAGTGACAACTATTGGATACTGGAAGTATATTTTCCAAATCCCTAAATCTGATAACAACATCCCATCAGAGCAGATACCAATGCAAATATCCATAAGCATTTTCTAACCCTATTTTCCGAATTGCCTATTTGTGAAACTGCATAAACCGATGAATTTTTCAGGATAGTGTTTAGATCGACTTTATTTTTGCTCGTAGAAGATAGCTTAGTTCTCTTAATAACTTTAGCTGAAATATTTTCCCTTTCATTAAAAGGATATACTCTCGTTATTCGCTTTATTTTAGGCATTTTTTATTCTATTTTTTTAAACAAGCACATTCAGATTTGATAATTTACTTTGCAGTTGTATTTGATGCCGTGGAAGTTCGCTGCTTAAGTGAACGATGCACTTTAAACACTCTAAACAGTTTGATTATATGATGCGATGCGAAATTATAGATAGCAATAATATTTCAAAAAGCCAATCGAAATGCTATTATAGGTGGATAAAAAAAAATCGTGGATAACGGATTCGTCGGATTTTATGTCTTATTTGGTTTGGTATCATTTTTTTCAAAATTATCTTTGAAGTAAGTTTACGACTTATCCGGATTATTTTGTGCCTATTTCTTTCCCTTAATAAAAGTTTTTTTCTTGTTATTGCTTTATACATTCTAAGTCGGTTCTTTCGTAACATTTCCAAACAATATCTACGTCAATATACGTTCTCTAATACATAATTTATTATTTATGTTGCCCATCTATACTTTACATGAAACACGCAACCTATAAGGTCTGGTATTAGTTTTAATTTAATTGAATTTATAAGTAAAATATCATGTTTTGTTGGAAATCTGATCAAGTCTAAATCAAGTAACGACTTGTTTCACCAGATATATTTTTGTAAGGGTATAATAAAAAATTCTAAGCCATCACGATCACATGAAATAAACACATTGAAATGTTGTACTCAATAATAAAAACTTTTTTCCTAGTAATTTAGATGCACCGATGATGGTTGGTAAACAGGGGTATCCAAACTTTTGTACTAATAAAGCTTCTCGTGCGTTTGACGAAGTGGTAACAATAGAAATATTGAATTATAGAAATTCAATTTTCATATTATTTAAATGTAATCAATTCTTAGTTTTCTTTAAATTTTAAATATACTCCTAATTTACTTTTTTCAATGATATTCTGGATATAACCTTGCCTGATGTTTTGCATCCAAAGGACGTATCCCACCTGTTTGTGAGACTTGTTTTTCGTTCTGTGAAAGTTCACTCTTAAAACAAACGAGCGGTCAGTCTGAGTTAATTTCCACTCCTTTCCGTGCCGAAAATGCACTTCCCCTATAAGAGTGGATTTCACTCTTTTTGCGGAGTGGGTAAAAGAAATAAAAGAAAACAATCTACGTCCTACAATCTTAAAACGAGCGGTTTTAACTCAGTCTGAGTTAATTTCCACTCCTTTCCGTGCCGAAAATGCACTTCCCCTATAAGAGTGGATTTCACTCTTTTTGCGGAGTGGGTAAAAGAAATAAAAGAAAACAATCTACGTCCTACAATCTTAAAACGAGCGGTTTTAACTCAGTCTGAGTTAATTTCCACTCCTTTCCGGTGCCTTAAATACACTTCCCCTTGGATTTCACTCTTTTTTTAAAAGTGTAGGTGACGAACACCTACACTTTTGCACAGGCATACTAGACACATTTCACTCATTTTCTATTAAAAAATCCATCTAAAGTTGGCTGTTTTGATTTTTTTCGTAAAACCTGTTTTCCGGCAAATATCCAATAACGGAAGTTTATTATTTATTTTAAGGAAAGTACGCATTGAAAACAAACAGGGGAAAAATTGGGAGACATGATACAGGGTGGCCCAGCGGGTAGTGTTTGAAACAAATGAAAAAATAAAAACAAATAAGAAACACGAGAAGAATTTAATGACGTTTATTGAATGGACATATTGGGCAATTTATGATAAAGAGGTTCGAAGTGCCCGCCATCTTTAACAAGGACAGCAGTTAGGCGGTTTTCGAATACAAAAATACTCCATACTCCTTACAAATACCTTCCTCCTTCCTCCATACTCCTTTTGTTT
>JAFNEN010002496.1:0-47760 GCA_019343175.1 Oedothorax gibbosus
TATTGTTTTTAAGTTCAAACAACAAACTTACGTGGTGAAAGCAATTAGCAAAGTTATTTATTGAAAAACAAGAGCAAAAAGTCCACACTACAACGACAAATCAAAAACAGAAGACAAACTTAAAAGTGGAAGTTGAAGTTACAAAAAACAAAAGTTAAAGTAGTAGTTTATGTTATTTTTCTTAACACTTCCTCTCAAAAAATACTACATTAACAAACATTACTTTTAAAATAATTACACACAAATTCCTAACATAATTCGAAGAGTCTCAAAAACAGGACGAGCCAGGGGCTTCGTTAGAATGTCAGCAATTTGTTTCTGTCCATCAATGTGTTGAACGTTCAGCACATTCTCCCGGAACTTTTCACGAATGAAATGAAACCGCACTTCGATGTGTTTCGACCGTTTATGGAATTCTGGATTTTTCACCAGTTTGACAGCACTAGCATTGTCGACATGCAGGGTCGGTGTGTAGTTTATATGGGCAATTTCTCCAAACAGCCGTTTCAACCAAATGACTTCCTTAGTTGCCTCACTTGCTGCAATATACTCCGCCTCAGTTGTGGAGAGAACTACACTCTTCTGCTTCTGACTGCTCCAGGAAATCGCTGCCCCAGCATATTTGCATACAATGCCTGAGCGGGAACGGCGGGTCTTCTGATCACCAGCATAGTCTGCGTCGCTGTATGCCTCAAGCTCATAAGATTGAGCATCACTTTTATACAGCAGTCCATGATTTGTAGTGCCTTTCAGGTATCTAAACACTCTTTTCACTGCTTGCCAGTGATGATGAAGTGGAGATTCCAAGTTCTCGGAGACTACACTTACTGAATAAGCAATATCAGGTCGGGTTGCTGTAGCAAGATACATTAGGCTACCCACAGCTTCTCGATAAGGTACCCTTTCACTCAGAGGTGTATCACTTGCATCAGACCTTTCACTAGGAGTAGCAACAGGATTCACATCAGCCATGTTGAATTTTTCAAGAATTTTACGCACATAGCTACTTTGACTAACAAAGATGGAACCATTATCTAACTTAGCAATGTGCATACCAAGAAAACATTCTAAAGATCCCACAGTTATTCGAAATTCAGCTTTCAACTCCTCGACAAACTCATGAATTTCACTGTTGTCAGTCCCAGCTACAAGACCATCATCTACATATAAAGCTATAATGAGTTTCTTGTTATTCTTTATTCTGTAGAAAAGACAGGGGTCAGCTGTGCTGCAGACCATCTCTTGTTTTTGTACAAAGTGCACAAAACGATTGTTCCAGCACCTAGGTGCTTGCTTCAAGCCATAGAGACTTCGATGCAGCTTGCACACACGCTGAGATCCATCACTGTAACCATCAGGTTGTTTCATGTATACTTCCTCTTGCAGGTCGCCATAAAGGAAAGCAGTCTTCACATCAAACTGCTGAAGATTAAGGTTTTCAGATGCAGCAACGCTTAAAACAGTTCTGACCGTGTCAAATCTAGCTACAGGGCTATAAGTTTCATCGTAGTCAATACCATGTTTTTGAGAATAGCCTCTGGCCACAAGCCGTGCCTTGTATCTATCCACACTGCCATCAGCTTTCGTTTTTATTCTTAATACCCAACGATTGGATATAAGCTTCTTTCCAGGAGGCAAATCCACTAGACGCCACACTTGATTTTCAGCCAAAGAAGCCATTTCTTCATCCATTGCACACCTCCAATTTTCAGCATCATCTGATGACATGGCTGAATGGTAGGAGTCTGGAACATCACATGCAGCTAGTAGAACAAAGTCCTTCAGATATTCAGGTAGCTTTACCTTACGCTTGGAAACCACTGGTTCACTGGATTCATCTTCCTCTGTTTCATCCTCCTCTTGAGGCTTGGAAACCACTGATTCAGGGGATTCTTCTTCCTCTGTTTCGTCAGCATCTTGCAGTACATCGGTGGAAACACTGGTACCTTCATGACTGCTTCCATTATTGGTCACTTGCTGAACAGATAACAGCACTATCTTCTCTAGTGGTTGTTCTTTTCGAAAGACGACATCTCTGCTCAGAATAACTTTATTCTGACTGGGGATCCACACACGATAACCATCCTTATCGCCACAATAGCCAACAAAAAGTCCTTCTGTGCTCTTTTTGTCCCATTTCTTTCTTCTTTGCTTCGGTACATGGACAAAGCAGTCTGTTCCAAATATTCTCAAGTGGTCAATAGCTGTAATCTCTTTTCCAAACCACAGTTCAACAGGTGCTTTTCCTTCTACTGTAGTAGGCCCAGTCCTGTTCAGCACGTACACCACAGTATTAACAGCTTCAGCCCACAGTCTTAGAGGTAATTCTTTAGAGTGTATCAAACTTCTAGAACATTCTACGATGGTTCTATTTTCTCTCTCAGCAGATCCATTCTGTTCAGGAGAATAGGGCATCGAAACACGGTGTGTAATACCCCAACTTTCTAGGATCTTCTGCACTTCTGAATTTTTGAACTCTGTACCACCATCAGTTAGCAGCTCCTTGACGGTGATGCCTGCATTGCTAGATTCCTTCAGGAAAACTTGAAGGCAGTTAGACACTTCATTCTTGTGCTCTAGAAAGAAAACTCTTCGGAATTTGGAGTAGTCGTCCTTGAAGCACAAAAAGTATCTGGCTCCACCAATTGAACTTTCTTGCATCGGCCCGCAGACATCAGCATGTATTAGACCTCCAGCAACTGTTGGTCGATTCTGTCTGGTGCCAAAGCTCGAACGAGAATGCTTTCCATACAGACATCCTGCACACAATTCATCTGTGATGTTCAAACTTACACCAAACTTTTTCAGAGTCTTCTGAACATGCCACTTGTTTTGATGGCAAAGTCTTTCATGCCACACCTGTGCACTTTCTTCACTAGATGCAACATAAATTTCAGCTGCCACTTCTGGAACGATGACACACATTTCCAATGCATACAGGCCTTTGGTTGTAGGTTTTCCAACAAGTTGCACTTTCTCATGTCTTGTAAACCAGCAGCCTTTCATGTCAGCTTCGAATTTGTATCCTTTACTAATGGTTTCACTAATAGAAAACAAATTTCTTCCAACCTCTGGAACGTACCAAACATTTGTAAGGTAGTTCTTTATCCACTGTCCACCGATTTTCATTTTAACGTCAATGACACCTTGTCCATACGCCAAAATGGTGCTATTGTTGCCAACCTGGACTTCTTTCGGTGGTGTAAAGGATTCGAAACTCGAAAAATACTCTTTATGTCTGGTCATATGAGCAGACGCACCAGAATCTGCCAGCCACACGTCTTCTTCTGCGACACCTGGGATACTGCACATGAAAGCATTTCCTTCCCTTGTGTGCTTTGATACTGGGCCATCTGAAGACTTCACTGCATTCCTTTTCCAGCAATGCTTGGCTATGTGCCCAAGCTGGTTGCACTTGAAGCACCTTCTTTCTTGCTTCACACCCTTGGGGGGCTGTGTTGACTTCTGTGTCTTTGCTACAAAAGCAGCATTCTCTGATTTCGCTTTACCTGGAAGCCTCATTTCGATGAGTCGCAACCTTTCGGTAAGTTTGTTGACTGTTCGATCTGCCACGGCAATGGACTCCCACACACTCTTGAACTCGAAATATTCCTTCGGAAGCGTTGACATGATTCTGCTCATCAAAAGCAGATCCGGCAGCTCGGTTTGAGAAAGCTTTTTCAGTTCATCATTAAGCTCACAAAAGTTCCTCTGCAATCTTGCAATGTGAGTTGCAATATCTTCACTGGGATCTTTCTCGCTGCTGAAAAAGTTCTCCATCAAACGATCTACTCTTTGACCGGAACTCTGTTCGTAGATCGAACACAGCTTCTGCCATATTTCCTCGGCAGTAGTGCATGTGGCCGTCAACTCACAATTTGAGTCATCCATACTGCCAACTAGTATCAGTTGAGCAAGTGCATCACTCTTCTTGAAGGTTTTTACTTCTTCAGAAGTGACTTGTTCTCCTGTGGGCAATATCGTTTCGCCGTTAACGATGTCGAGAACATCATGATGCCGCAACAACAATCCGACCTGGCGCTTCCACTTTGTCCAGTTTCTTACACCTTCTAGTTTTTCAATATGCGTTTTGAAATCCATTAAAAGTCAATTTCAAAGTCCTATTTGCCTTTCACCACGATCTATCACGTGTTCTACGTATCTTCACGTGTTCGAATGTTTATGCGTTCAAATAAACAATTCCGCGCAATAGAAACGGGATAAGCCCATAACCTATTGTTTTTAAGTTCAAACAACAAACTTACGTGGTGAAAGCAATTAGCAAAGTTATTTATTGAAAAACAAGAGCAAAAAGTCCACACTACAACGACAAATCAAAAACAGAAAACAAACTTAAAAGTGGAAGTTGAAGACCTTAAAACTTAATAATAATAATTGTAACCCCTCCCCCCCCAATTCCTTGGTAAATAATTGAAATATTAAAACCAGACCCCCCCCCCCCTTTCAAGGATAAAATTTAATCATGACCCCCCCACATAATCCTCCGGCCCCCCCTCTAACTAAATAATGCACCTGCCCTTAATACATTTATGTTTAAAAGAGCTGTTGGGAAGCAATAAGACCCTAATATACATGGGACATTTATCATATTGGGACAAAGTAATTAAAACAATGAGTGTTTTTAAAACTCTGTATAATGTCAACAAACCCAATAAAAAAACTAACTGCCAAAAAAAAGATACGAAGCCAAATACGGCAAACTGTGCTCTTTCACGATTCGCTTCAGTCATGCTCGACTGAGCAGTAGAGCATGCGCAGAAGTGTTTTGCTTTTTGCCAGACCGGAAAATCGTCATATATCCCAGCATGCATCTTCCTTGAAGGACGCCTACGTCATATTTCCCAGCATTCTTAGCTTCCTTGAAGGACGCTACGTCATGTGCTACAGGTCAATTTGGAATACCAAAGCAAAAGTAATTCCAGAAAAATGAAAACAAGACCGCGGAGCTGTTGCCAGATCCCACGTGAAACAAGCCCTGGCTATTTAATTTAAACAGGGAATATATTACGTATTTATATATTTACTGAAAAATATGTTAACTATTGTTATAATATTTTAATGTATGATAAAAAAAATTAAGTAAATAGGCAAACAGAAATAACCACAACACATTGAAAACGAATTTTAAAGCTTTAATTTACAATTCCAAATTTTACATTTGTAAAATGATTTTTTTATATTACAAATTATACATATCAGTTAACTTCAGGCATAAATATGACACATATCAATTTAACTTTTCTAAATATTACCAGAATATTTTTTTCAGCAGAAAGGAATTAGTAATAGAGGGACTGCATTTTAAAATAAGTATGTAGATAAATTTACAATTAATTATTGAATTTGAAAGAATTTGAATTTGAAAGAATTTGCAAGTTTTGAATTAAGTGTTTACGAGTTTTGAAATGATATAGTTTTTCTTTCAATGGCTTTTCTGTGTTCAAAAACCTGAATATTTCCTTTGCTTATTATTTTATAACAGAGCTAATTATAGTTTGCATAATATCAGACCATACAAGAAGCTAGAAATAATGTTATTACAAATAAAGTGTTTGATTATAAAATGTTTTTTTCTTCTCAAATAAATTAAAGTTAGCTTCTAGAGCAAATAAAAATAACTTGATTTCTCTAAATAATCCAATGATTAAGGGAAAAAATATGAATAATTTACAGCCTACAAGTTCTATAAAGGAAAAAAAAGGCATAATTTCTCATAAATGTATCAAAACTTTTTTTAATCATTAGTTAGTGTATTGCAGGCACTTTTGTAATCACAAACCTATACAATGTAATGAAATAAATACAAAATATCTGTTTTTTAAATAACATAAGTGAGATATATTTTAAAAATAACCAAATAAAAAATAACTACCCATCCAAAAAAGTCAACTAAAAAAACATCTGTTTACAACATCTCAATACGAGAAGAACATCATAAAGCCAATATATAGTTAAGTATTTTTATATTAAGTTCTTAGTAAATCATAGCAAAATTTAATTAGTAGGTAACTACACTGTGAGTCACCTTTTTTACTCAGTAATATATTTAAAAATAAATTTATAGAGAGAGGCATGCCAGTAATTCAAGGAATAATTGGCAAAGTAGGTGTACTTTAGTAGGTGTTTCAACAAATCTGGTGGTATTTGACCCTTTGTAGATAGAGGTTATGGAATGAGTTTTCGCACAAGTAAGCTGGTCTATTTCTTCATCCTATGTAGAAAAAGCTTTTTTTAAAAACATCACATCAAAATTATGAATAAAACCACATTTTTTTTAAACGCTCATTAACCGAAGCGATTATTTTACAATATATATTGTTAGACATTAAATTTTAATAGCTAAGATGGAAAATTATTTTTTAGTGAAATGAATTAGTAAGTATTTAATCAATAAGTGCCTATTGTATAGAAATATCAGCTCTAACTATTAAACAAGTTTTTTTTTTAATTTAAAGAATAATTAGGTACTAAAAAAACACATAACATGTGGCATTAATTAAAAAGTAAACAGTTTAATGAATTTTGATAAAGGAAATGGCAAATTATTTTTGAAAACTGTAAATTTATCCTGCCTGATAATTTTATTATTTTAGGAGTTGAAATTCCTACAAATATGGTGGTAACTGGTCCTTCATAAAGATATATAGAAAGTATTATTAGGGATATTTAGAAATGGCGATTGCAAAGTCTCCGGGAGAGCATTATTAATGAGTTTTTTTCAGTAGATGAAAAGGCCCACTCAGAGATATGGTCGACACAAACTCAGGCACTGTTATACAAATAGTTAGGTTCCAACTCAAACAAATCGTTTCGACCAAGCAAGTCCATCCATTTTTTCATTCTGAAAAATTAGTCATTTAACAACAAGCAACAGTTATTCAAACAGTCAAAATATCACTGTTTTAAAACATGGCAAAAAATAATGATTGATTCCAAAGCAAATTGTTTATTTATAGATGATTTGAATTACAATTTAAAAACAATAAAATAGAGAAAAGTAACTAACCAACTTTTGAAAATAACTAGTTAATAGATTAATTTTGAACTCAATACACCAATTGTGCGCACACACACATGCGTCAATTGAAAAGGTATGAATAGCACTGTGTTTAAATTTAATAATAACTAGACAATATGATAATTTTCTTTATAAAAGAAGTGGCAAATATACATGTTTTAGTATTCAAAAATAAATTCTTAATACAAATTAAATGTATTTTGAAAAATACCAATCTCAGGGAACTAAATTATAATAAATATGCTTCTTTTGTTTAAAAAATTAAAATTATTAAAAAGAAACAGTGACATGTAACGACTAATATACCTAAAGCAAATGAAATGATCTTTAGTAGAAAGCCTCCTAAAAACATGAATATTTTATTCCTTTTGATGAAGGAATAACTGGTCATTTGTTTAAAAGTTAGGTTAGTTTGAATTATCGTTGCACTAGAGCTACACGAGGGCTATTGGCGACGGGCGTCATAATTTAGAACCACAATCAAGTGGACGAGCCGATACCCGAGTAGGCACCCAACACAACCGTTAAGAACGACATTATACGCAGCGTTTGGGACTTTAGATCATATTTAACGTGCACTCCCTTTACATGGGGACATTTTAAGCTGCACGGGCTATTTATAGGTCGGTAGTTAGGTCATTTGTTTTTAAAACATAGTTTTAAAAACTAACAACACTATTATAACTCAATATATATCTTTATTTAATTAAGGTACACGAAAGAAAAGTGTAACTCAGATAGTAGTCTAATAACGTTTATAATTAATTTAGACAAAAAAATAATTACCGAAGTCTTAAATAACCAGATGCTTTAGCTATGTTAAGCTACATATATCGAAACTTTTCAATACAAAAATGACAAATCATTCTTCTTTAAATGCATTTTATAGTTGAGATTTAAATGATCTATCTCATTTTAAAATTTTGTTGTTGTTCGAAATTATAGTATTATTATTAAGGGACTGTTATTCTTAACAGAAGCATTTTTAATAAGTGTTATAGTATTTGTTAATTTTTCTTTAAGAAGCCAAAGATAATTTCTTTTTAAATAATGGAACGTCTGAACAAAGTTCTCATTACTTTAAATTACTTCATTAGTGTTTTAATCTCCAGTAGAAAATTCTTATACGGGGATTTTAAATGAATAGTTCTATAGCGTTTTTTTTTTAAAGTTAAAAAACAAAAAACTCATTACATGATTATGTTTTTAAAAATGTGCTTGCTATTTTTAGCTTTTTAATCTTAAATTTCTAAAAATTGTGATTTTTGGCAGTAGTATTCTGTAACAGTTTTTACACTATGCAAACATATGTTGAAGAAAGATTTTTTAAAATTTAAAATGGTATTTTATGAATTTCACTGGCAAATAATATTGCTTGGAAGCAGAAACAAAATAAAAAAATAACTCATTTGTTTATTATGTTACTCGGACCGAACGGTATTCGAAATAGCCAGCTGGATCCGTCATTCACCGCGAATACATTCCTACTAAAATATGCGACCGACTGCCAACAGATGGCGCGACCAGAGTACTTTTTGAGGACAGCCTATGAATCCATGATATTTCTCGAGTATACGCGGCATTCTATGTAGGAGGCTATGGTCTAGTTCGAAGTTTAAGCACTGGGTGGCTGGTCACGTGACTCTCTGAAAAAAAAAGTTCCGATTGAGATGTCTGTTTACACTGATTGTCTGTGGAAAATACCATAGAGAAAATACACAATGAAACTTTCTGAATCTAGGCAAAATCACTGAAAGTTTAGTTCAGTTTGAATAATCGTCGCACTATAGAGCAACACGAGGGTCGAGGGCTATTGACAACGTGCGTCGTAATTTAGAACCACAGTCGAGTGACGAGCCGACACCTGAGTAGGCACCCCACGCAACCGTTATTAGGGCGACAACGTTCGCAGCGTTGGGACTTTGGAGCATATTTTAACGTGCACTCACTCCACACGGGGTATTTATTCGTCGGGCATTTTTTGCTGCACGGGCCGAAGTCACTGAAAGTCACACATGAGTTCAGGTTAGGTGATGCGTTTCCGGCTGTCTATTTCTATCCTTCAAAGGGGCTGGGAAAACCCAGTCGGTTAAGGCGATCGCCTTGTACGAGGAAGGTCCCAGGTTCGGGTCCGGGCATCGCCAAAATAACTGCCGACCTTACATATAAACGGCCAGGGCATCCAAAACTGTCCGACGAATAATACCCCGTGTAGAGGGAGTGCACGTTAAAATATGCTCGCAAGCCTAAACGCTGCTTACGATGTCACCCTTAACGTTTGCTTTGGGTGCCTACTCGGGGGTGGGCTTGTCACTTGACTGTGGCTCTACCCCGAACCAAATTGAATATAAAATCTAGATAGAACAAAAGTAAATATGTGTTTAAACTTTATCCCTTTAAGACCGAGCTATCACGATCGTGCGGGTATAAAAGAGAATGTTCAAGCTTTTCAAAAATATTAATAACGAAGCAGCTGACTCGTACCATTCGTTATTTGTATGAAAAATTACTTTGTTTTTAAGGAGTTGCTGGCATTGATGCTGTTTAAGGCATTTTTTCGATAAAACTCTAAAATTTAGTCTCATAAACTTAAATCAGCGCCATCTGATGGCCGGTCTTAAAGGGATATATTAGGAAGGAAAAAACAAAAAATAATAATTAATGCATTACGAAAAGATTCAAGAATAAAAATATTTAGAATAGATGATAAGTTTTCAGAAAAAAAGAATAATTTTAAAAACTCCTTACCAAATTCCAAATACTCCAACTCCATTTCGTAGGAATTCCTATATGGAAACACCGTGTTCTTTCTTTAACTTATAGGATAGGATAGTATGATGCATATACCTAGTCATTATTTGTTGAATTTATGATTTACAAAAGTTTACAAAAAAAATTATAAATTTCGAACTCTTGTAACCAAAGTTTCTTATCACAATCACAGCGAACTGGGTGTAAACCAGGCACCCTAGTGTAAACAAACAGCATGCACATGTCATCGAGCACATTGTTTGTCGCGCCATGGCGCCATCTATTGATAGCTTTCTCATGACTTCCAATTTTGATCGAGCTTGGACGGAGTGGCGGGCATACAGCAAGTACAGCCGGACTGTACCTAAATATTCAGAAAAAGCAAAATCCCAAACCCGACCATAAATGTTTTATTCATTTCTGTATTTTGCCATAGAAGCGCAATTTTTAATTCAACGCTTTCAGTTTCACGCCAGAAAAAAGAAATCCCGCTCAGTAGACATGGTTGTTAAATCTGTGGAGTCAAAGTGCCGATGGCGTTAGCGTTAAAAGTTTTGTTCGGGTAACCGCTCAAGTGCGACGAAAATTATAAATAAAGAGAAAAATTTAGCTGTGTTAAAACACCTAAAGGACGCTAGAAGTAGACAGCCGGATAAAATAAAATTACCAAATGTCGACCAAGAAGTAAACATGACAGGCAGCCGGAAACGATTAACATAACATTACGAGTAAACAAGTATCGCAGCCTGGAAGGTCGAGTGGTTTGGACTATTACGCTAGCAGTAGACGCGCTGTAACGGGAAACGGGTGAGGGTTCAATTTCCGCCTGTGCAGTGGGTGTACTTCCTTTCTCTGTGACAGTAAAAATTCTTTCTGTGTCTAAGGCTTATAAGCGGAAGCGGGTCTCTGATCAAATGCTATGGATCAAGCACACAAGCCGGAATATATATATGTACCTACCTACCCTATCCCTCATGTGACGCAGAAGAAGTGCGGTGCGTCAAAGAAAATACCATAGAGAAAATACACACTGAAACTTTCTGAATCTAGGATCTCGATTCTAGAATTCCACCAGGTGTTCAATTAAATATAAAGAAACAAATCTTTTTGCAAGTTTAATATAGTCCATTCAACCATGAGTGTCGTTGAACGAATCTACGTCTGCCCGCGTACCGTAAGTAAAGATGACTTGAGTGCTGAAAAAGAAGCAATTGTATCCGATTTCAACAACTTAGTTTTTGAAAATATTCCGTGCAGTGATTCATCGAATATCAACTACAATGACGGCAAAGAGGCGGACCCATTCGACAAGATAGCTAAATATTATGGCCGACAGAAAAACGTTTTTCAGTTTATCTCGCTTCTCAGGAACTCCGAGTTTTCTGCCCTCATTTTGAATAAAATCAAGGGAAAATGTTCTACTGAGCAATTTGAAAGCTTCATTGAGAGAACAACGCTGTATTTAACAAGAATCAAGCAAGGAGAGATCACCGCCAGGGAGTTTCTAAACGGCGATCATTTTCCTGGCGCTTTCTTTAATGGCTACCACTGCGGGGAAAAGAAGAATTTTCACGAAAACCTGAATGTAAATTTCACTCAGTCGACGCAGTTTTTAGATGTTCAGGATATTTTCATTCGCAAAATCGATTGCAGAGAAAGCGGGGAACTGCTGCGAGTTAAAATATTCGAAAATGGACTTCGAGCAGTTACTGTTGAAAAAGATCGGGATGCAAGAAAATATAGCTTTTCTAAAAACGCCGCTTGTCAACTGGTTCTGAAGAACGATAAAAGTTCTCTCTACCTGGATATAATTGCCGGGAAAGTTGCCAACGTTGAAAGAGGAGTTGGTGACGTCAGAGTTACTATTACAAAAGTGTCTGAAATTTCAGATGAACTCCTGAATTACAGTGAAATTCTGATCAACTTGCAGAGTTTGAAAGAAGTTTTACTTGCATATTTTGATGAGAAACGCATGCTGGATGAAAGAGATTGGTTTGTTCAAGTAAGTTATTATTAATTGCTCTTGTCAAAACATGTCTGGGTGGGATCCATATTTTCTAAATTGGTAAAATCCTATGCCGGCCGGCAACAAATTGCAAAATTTGATGAGATTTTAAGGAACGATAAATAACACAATCAACAACTTTCAATTAATAATTTTACAACAAAATATTCAGAGAATATACTGTGCAGAGCCTAAAGTTCTGGTGCCACGTTAGATGTTGCTATAAGTTTGCGTTGGGTGCCAGCTCAGATGTTGGCCTCACTTGACCTTGGGTCCAATTAGTCTCCAATAATGCCGTAGGCTGCTAAAGTGCGGTATCTAGGCTAAAGACTTGAACCTTTGTTGTAGGAATTAAATAGCTTTAACCCACAAGAGAGTATACTGAATGACTGATTAATTTCATTGCAAAAATGGTCCGATTCCTTGTTGCGGTTACTGCAGCATACCTGCCCATGGCAGAAAAGCCGGTAAATTTTAATTTCACGGTACTGCTTGGCGCGGCTCCAGAAACAACAACAACTTGGCGAAACTCGCGTGTTTCCGCATTGCCAGATTCCTTTCCGCCGATGCAGTAACCCTAGTTACTTTTGAAAAAAAAACCAGACTCAGGGTTTTGGTTTGCTTTGGGCAACACAAAACAAACTTTACACTACACAATGGGCTAGTAGTGGCAATCCAATTTAGTTTCGTTTGAAATTTCGTAGGACTAGAGCTGCACGAGTGGCAATCCAGTTTAGTTTAGTTTGAAATATCGTCGCACTAGAGCTACACGAGTGGCAATCCAGTTTAGTTTGAATTATTGTCGCACTAGAGCTACACGAATGAGTGGCAATCCAGTACGCACGCGTTTGGGAGTACGGGCAATTATTTTTTCCCTAAAAAAACATCAGTATCCAACATGGGGCAGTATTGTAGGGCCCATTGAAAGCCTAAATACTCGTTTGGGGCCCCGGGCAATTTTGTTTTCTCTAAAAAACATCAGTATCCAACATGGGGCAGTATTGTAGGGCCCATTGAAAGCCTAAATACTCGTTTGGGGCCCCGGGCAATTTTGTTTTCTCTAAAAAACATCAGTATCCAACATGGGGCAGTATTGTAGGGCCCGTTGAAAGCCTAAATACTCGTTTGGGGCCTCGGGCAATTTTGTTTTCTCTAAAAAACATCAGTATCCAACATGGGGCAGTATTGTAGGGCCCATTGAAAGCCTAAATATTGGTTTGGGGCCCCGGGCAGTTTTGTTTTACGAAGCAAAACAAAAAATTTAAAGTAAAAAAATTTAGTTTTATTCTTTCAAAACTGAATGATAGCTAGCTGTCCAGCCATTTTCAAACCGATAAAAAATTCAGAATTTTAATACGCACCATCCATAATAATCGGATGTTCAAAAGCCAAACGTAATGACGATAGAACAAAAAGAAATTTATTAGAATAAAAATAATTCTGTGCGCACAAAATCCGCGCAACCTAAATACCACGCAATTATTACCAGCGCCGGCGATTGGTCAAAAACTAATTTAGAACAAATAAATCCCACGCGCCTAACATCCGCGCAAGTATAACCAGCGCCACCTAGTCACAACAAAGACGCCACAACGCTTTTCACCAGAAAATGCCGCATCACCAAAAATAATTGTTTATCGCTCCCTTCAAAAGCGCCAAATCCCTTGGCGACAGAAGTACCGTCAAATTAAAATTAACCGAAAAGCCCTTATGTAGTTCTAGTGGGATGTTATTTCTGCCAAATCCAAATATATGTTTGTTTCTGTTTTAGGAGCAATGCCTACCAATCAAGACTTTTGAAGATTTGGAGAACTGGAAACCTGCAGAACATCAGCACGTCACAGAGCGCTTGCTCAAAAGGAAAAAAGCGGAAGGACCGAAAACTCTTGTATGCCACGATATGAGAGGTGGTTATTTGGATGATAGGTACGGGTTTATTTCTCTAAATATTATTTAATCATTGGGAATTGTATCTAATCTAAACTAATATCATTGTAATATCTAAAACTACAGGTACAGTACAAATACTAAACTGTATGTATAATCTCAAATGGTGTTTAAATCTTGAAATGGTATAATTGTGGAAGTATTGGATATTCTGTTATTGTATTCTTGATTTTTTTAAACATCTTTTTTGTATGTATATGTTGTATTCTTGTTGCTACACCTTTGAAATGAATCCATCCAAAGAAAATCAAAAAGAAGCTTTGCAATTCCTTAAAAAGTTTGACATTGGAGCAGCATTTAAGTTTGAGAATGGCTATACATAACAAAACTCCTATATACAAATTAATTAGTTACGTCCAAAAAATTGAATCCCATTTAGAACATCGAAAATTCTCCTCCCCCAACCCATAAAAAGTATATCTTTAATTAAGTTAATACTTATACACTGCGATGCAAAAGTTTAGACAATGACTTCATTTAGCTGTAAAATTTAGAATTGTGATAGTAGAGTTACAAAAACCTCCTAAACATATTAAAAAAGTATTTTGAAATGCTATAATTGAAACATAATTGTTTGATTTGCTATAAAAAAAAATTCATAAAATAAAAATGTGTATGATGCAAAAGTTTCGACACAAATACGAGATTATGCTAATTTAAAGTAGATAATGGCCTAATTTCGCATTTTTATTGATGAATTGTGCATCACAGTGTATGTCTGTTGAAAATCAACGAAAGAAACTTTATAACGAAAGACAACTTTTAATTGAGTCATTACTTTTTCACGGTGGAGCAATGGATAATTGGAGTTCTACCGTACTTATGTGAATGGAATTCCTCAACCCTATTTTTAAAAAAATTATTTGTATTAAAGAAGAGTGTATAATCTTACTAAAGGTTAATTGTACCAATTTCGACTGACTCTCTTAGTAGGTCTGTTAAATCTGATTGTAGTGTCTCTGTTAAACTTTAAATGGACATGTTTCCCGTTGTGAGTGGCCAGCTCTATTGTTTTTATGTTTGGTCCTGCTGGAATTACATTAGTTTTGAACAATACTATATTTTGATTTTCTAACCTTGCTGAAACGAATGTTGAATACAGACTTTTCTTTCAGTAGAAGTAAAGCTTTTCCCTGTTTTTGAATTATACGTTAAATTGCTGTCCCACAATTTCGTTTAATTTCTCCGCACACATAAGCCAAAATATTGTCCAAACTGAAGTTTTCCGACAAATGACAATTGACGTTTTGGTAATGCCTTGCTCATACTTAAAAAGTAATCCAATTAAAACCTATTAAATTTAATAAAGAGCAGAAATAAAAACAAGTTCCACGTAAAAAAATACAAAAAGAGCAGACGAAAAAAAACCTCTCATTTTGATCGTGAAATCAAAGCAACCATTGAAATCGCAGGAAATTAAAAAATGAGAAAAAAGTGAGTTACATCATCTCAAACAACCTCATTGTAGTGTCTTAGCTAAACTTTCAATTAATTTTCTCTACAGATATGTTAATGGTACAAAAGTAGATGGTACAGAAGTAGATGAGATGTATTACTTTGTCCACTGGCAACATGTGGACACTTTTGTGTACTTCAGCCACAATTTTGTGACTATTCCTCCCTGCACTTGGATATCTGCAGCCCACCGGAATGGAGTTCGGATTCTTGGTAAGGGTTGACCCTTCAAATATATTCATATCCAGGGCCTGTTCTGGGAAAACTCCGACTATAAGCCCAAAAAATTTAGGGGGCCATTTACGTAAAATTTTATGTACGATAGCTCAGTATGATGGTTCTACTTGTTGGCTGATGTATCATATTTTTTGCTGCCATTTTATTGGCTTCCTTATAACATCGATCCAACCAATCGCATTTGGTCAATGCCTGAATCAACGTCAAGCTAAAAAAAATAAAGAAAGGTCTTTAATTTTGAAATTTAATTAAATTTTGATGGTAGTTAATCTTGAAGAGCATTTAGCATAAAAGAAACTAAAAATAAGGTGACCCTAAAATTTGGGGTTTGGGTTTTTGTAACCATGTTTGACTGTAATTATATTGCTTAATTTTCATAGGAACTTTCATCACTGAGTGGAATGATGGTGAAGAAATCTGCAATAAATTTCTCAAAGATGAAAAGTCTGCTTATGCGCTAGCCTCTCGCCTTGTTAACATTGCAAAGCTGTGTAACTTTGAAGGTTGGTTAATCAACATAGAAAACAAACTTAAGGTGAGTCAGATTTATACTTTGTTTCACAATAGTTTAAAAAAATGTTTCGTTGCAAAAATACAAATTATTTGGAAAAGTTGATAATACTATTATTTATTACGAATTTTCTAAACAAATTTTTAAAAATAATATTGATATTGTATTTGTCCAAACATAATATTTATTATTTGTGTAGTAGTAAGCATTTGTAAAGCATTTAAAGATCATACATTAGCTTAAAAAATTAACATACATAACAACGTAATTATTTAAATTTGGTTTATGAACCCTCTGAGCAGTGGCGGATCTAGGATTTTTCTGAGGGGGGGGGGGGCGCAACTAAAAAAAATTCTGTGAGGGGGGGGGGGCATTTTTTTTCATATTTTCATTTTAAATTATTTGTAATCAATTAAAATTATACTACGGGACAACCTAAGTAGGGTAAATAGAAATATGCTATGGAGAAGATCTTTCCGCGGATGTAAAGAGTTCCATAAATTATTTGCGAATCCATCCAGAAAACTTGTTTAAAACGTTAATTTCGTTTAAGGTCTAACATATTTGAATATTATTTGAGAAAATGTGGTAATTTTATTAGAATGAAAAGTGTATTTTGATTAAATTGTATTCAGATCATTTTGTATATAAATATTACCTTACAAGAGTTTCCAGCCAACGGATCATTGTTTCATTTTCGCGTTCCAGGGTTGCCGATTCGATAGGATTTTGTTTTATTATGACAGCGGCAGATGTTTTTTTTTCATTATATCATAATTCACTGTGTAATTGGCGATTGAAAATGAATTTCTGTTTAAGAAAGAAGGTTAGGTTTGAATTATCGTCGCACTAGAGCTACACAAGGGCTATTGGCGACGGGCGTCGTATTTTAGAACCACAGTCAAGGGATGAGCCGACACCTGAATAGGCACCCAACGCAACCGTTAAGGGCGCCATCGTACGCAGCGTTAGGACTTTGAAGGATATTTAACGTGCACTCCCTTGCACAGTATTATTCGTCGGACATTTTGGGCTGCACGAGCCGTTTATAGGTCGGCAGTTATTTTGACGATGCCCAGACCCGAACCTGGAACCTTTCGCATGCTAGGCGAGTGCCTAACCGTCTGGGCTCCCCAGCCCCTAAGAAAGAAGGCAATTTACAATTTTTTCCTTAAATTTAAAATAGAAGTTATTAAAAGCATTTGTCCAAATCTGGCTGAACAAAAGTAGATTTTAAAAATTTCAAAAATTTTGGAAAAAGTCGTTGGTAATTGTAGTCAAGTATTCAATAAATGTCATAAAGATTTTTTTTTATTTCCTTTGTTACTTTTTGAGTCGTATTGTACGAAAAGTGAATACTTGTGATGTACATTATTAATTTTTTTTAGTTTCGTTAAAATAGTTTTATAGTTTCTCGGTTTTCAGAAATATTTTGTATGCTTTCTATAAAGGGCTAGAAAAAAATCTCCAACTATTAATTCGATTTATTTTTTAACCTTTTGTAGTTTTTTTATATGGTTTCTCAAGGTTTATCTTCGGTTATAATTGCAATAAAAGTTTGGAATTAACACTTTACAATACCGTAAAAACATTTGGCGTTTTTTGCGGTGTTACAATGGTTAAAATTTTGAATAAGAACATAAACTCTCCTGTTTATTATATGTTTGTTATGTATTATTATTTTTCGTTTAAAAATATTATCCCTCTACAGTTATAACACAAAAAAGTGCGGTTTTTTTTGCAAAAATAATTATTACAATTGATTTTCATCCGCGGATTTAAATACTGCTCTGAATCCCTATTGCCTCATTTTTTTAAATTATATTTTAGAGATGTGTGTTTATTTCTAGCTTAAAAATATTAACCCTTTTAAAATTACAATTAAACAATACATATAGTTTTTAAGTATTTTGAAAAATATTTTTTATATAAATTTCTCATAAAAATTTTAACTATTTTTCTAGTATTCTAAAAGCTTACAAATCAAAATTGTGTATTTTAATAAATTTACCCAACCCCTTACCATAATTTATAAATTAATTTATCAAAAAATATTAAATCAATACTGGGAGTGAAGAAAACAGGAAACGTTTAAACCTTTTTAGAATTAAGAATTTGAACAATTTAAATATTTTTTATTATTAACAATTATATTTCTTTGTATTTGGCACCTTGCTTTAAAAAAAACGCCTTATTGCACATCAAGAAATTTTTTTATAATACCATTAATTTACAATAGGCCAAATGAAGCTATGTCGGCGCCAAACTAGACGTCTGATTGAAACTTTTTTCTTGTTTCGTTTGAATCGGCGAGGTTGCGATGTGATTTATTGCCTTGTATTATAGCACCACGCTTTTCCCTCTGCCTTTTTACTATTTGTTGTTACCCAAGTTAGGTTGTCCCCGAGTGTAGTTTTAATTTTAAGCATTTTTGATTAGAATTATTTCGAATTAAAAAATATTTTTAATTGAAATTATTTTTAATTGAAATTATTTTTAATTGAAATTATTTTTAATTAAAATTATTTTTAATTAAAATTATTTTTTCATTTAAATTATCTTTTCATTTAATTTTCCATGGTAAATACGCATTTTTACTATTAATTTTTTTACTAATTACTATTTATGAACTTACATTAGTACTTATTTTACATACTACTGTTTGTTTTGGGCTGGGGAGCTTATTCGATTGAGGCCTTGCACGAGGAAGGTCCCAGGTTCGGGTCCGGGCATCGCCAAAATAACTCCGACCTATAAAACGGCCGTGCAGACAAAAATGTCCGACGAATAATACCCAGGGCCGGGTTTCTAAATAGGCTAAGTAGGCTGTAGCCTAGAATGGAAAATTTTACGTACAATTAAAGTGGCATTCGGCATAAAAATTATTAAAGATATACGAATATTTTTAAGAAAGAAAACAAATAAATTACATATGCGCAAATCGTAAACATATATATATAGTACTAATATTTAGTCGTAAACATGGTAGCAGCGAGGGCAATTGCACCCTCTCCCTCGGATTTGGAAGCTCAAAGAAAAATAGAACAGTTTAAAAAAATTGCCTATTATTTCGCTTTCGATTTAGAGTGTACATGGATAATTCTAATATGCAGAAAGAAATAGCCAAGAAAACTATATCTGGCGGCCAATCGATCGTAAAATAAATAAGAAAAATCAATTTGTTATAGCATGTTTTTATTGAAAATTTAACTACTTAGAATACTAATACTAAATACAAAATTAATTGCACAACAAATTAGTTTTCAAGAAATTAGTGTATACAACAACAGGTTTGAAACAGGTATTTGCGAAGTATTTCATGAAGATATTAAATAAAAAGTTAATTCGATTTTTTTTGAAGATGCGAAGTAACTAACTTATAAACAAGACAAACAATAACTATATCTTGAAATACACGTAGAAATTTGTTAAAAACTAACCAATTAATTAAACTAAACAACTAAACTCCTAGGAGCAACAGCCCATTAGTGGGCCAAGGCCTGCCGTGTTCAATTCAGCTTTCGTGACCAAGGGCTCTGGGGTGCTCGGAATATGTCCCGGTTAGGTGGTCAACCTAAAGCGGGACCTCCAGCTTTAGTGCGACGATAATTCAAACTCACCTAACCCCCATGATAGTCTTTAAAATGCCACCTTCACAAGTATTATAAGTCAGCAACTTCAAAAATTTTAACGTATATTGTTTTATATCATTGAGGCAATTGAAAAAAAAATAAGAACTTATTGATTAAATATAGAAGCTTATAACTTACTCTTATTTTCCAATCTTGCTCTTATGAAATTTGATAGCAGAGGAAAAGCACGAAAACTCCCGAATTGAAGTACACTTATTTTTACTTGGATAATGTAAGCAAACTAAAACCCTTAAACGTTCACAAAATCGTTAGATAGCACGTGTGGAATATAAACGGTGCCAACCCCAAAATAAATAAAAAATAACAATTATTTCCCATTCGCGCGGAATTTTGTGATTGGCTGGTTTTCGTTATTCCTCTTTTTCATTTTATTGTGACCTTCAAAGATTTGGGAACTCATAAAAAAAACGACAAAACAAATGAAAAATAAATCGGCACCAACAGTTGAATACTCTTTCTGTAAACTGTATAAATAGTTATTTGCTCTAACGCTTTATCAAAAAATTTGATTGAAAAAGAAGATAAATTTAAATTTTTGTCTTAATTTTGTTTTCAAAAACAAAAAAAAAAGAGGGTCAACAGAGCTTGAGGGGGGGGGGGGGCGCCCCCCGCGCCCTATGGCTAGATCCGCCACTGCCTCTGAGGGATACAAATGTATCCCCGTCACCCGACTGTTAGGTTTTCCAGCACCACGCATAATTTAAAAAAAATCATAAATTGAATAATTATATTAAAAATTAAAGCTTTGAAGAGCCATTTATAACCATCAACTACAGAAATATAATTTTCAAAAAAATTAAGAAAGTAAAATTTCAGCGAAAATTTTTATTTTACACTTTGCTTGTCCCTCATGGTCGTATCCACCAGCCACAGGATCAACCTCGGATAGCTTAATCTAGCTTTAGTGCTCAAACTGCTTGATCGTGATTTAAATCGTCGTCCGATCCACCAGCGCAGGATTAAGTTATCCTCAGATTATCTTCCGGAAGTCTTTTCTGATTGGCCAATTTCGGGCTTTATTCGATAAACTTTTATACGGATTGTAAGAAACAAAGTGAAATAAATATGTTTGTTTTTTTGCGCTTTGAAGACATTTTTTTGCGTGGTTGTATCTCTGGGCTGGTTGTGTTTCAATTCGAAAATCGTTTTTTTTAGTTGCTTCGTGTGAAGGGACTTGCTTTTGCTTTTTGATCACCATTGAATAAGAATTAGCAACACTTTTTTAAAAAATATGTTTGACTAAAAAAATTAGTCAATTTTGGTAATAAAAAAAGAGCTAATATTACTGTTTTCGAGATCCAACCTGGTAGACACTGTTTTCATAAAAAAGGATTGTTTAGAAAACGGTACGCAAAAAAATCCAATAGATGTGGGTGCATGTGAAATTTGCCACAGGTTCAACGTTCTGATGTCTCGTTATTTATTGTTTATAAAAAGTAAACAATAAATAGTAATTAAATAAATTTGTTGTAAGTAGTAGCTTAAAAAAGTATAAATAATACAAATTATGGCAACACTGGATAATTTCGGCTCGAGCAAAGCTACGATGTGCTACACCGTCTCTTTTCGAAAACGATATCGATCAAAAAAAATCTTTGTCATCTAACACATCCAAATCCTTGTTCCTTTCCACCTTAATACTATTTCGCCTTTCAATATATTCTAAATTTTCTTTATCGTTTAAACTTCCTCATCATAGGACTCGTATCGGCCATCTTTTCTGTTTACAAAACTGCTCGAATGCTATTGGTTGATGTAAGATAATCCAAGCTTAAAGGTGGTTTGGTCTCGAGCACTTGATCCTGGTTTAAGCTCGCGATTAAGGGCTCGTGGATACCGTTTTGCTGCAATCCTGAACCAAAACCGGTTCCGAGAATAAGCCGAGCTTAATCGTGGTTGGTGGATATAGCCGTTAGAGGGTTAAATATTTTACCCTCACCATTTTTTAAAAAAAATTATTTTTTCAATTTTAAGCCTCATCAGATCCCAGTTTTGAAGAAGTTTCTGTCTTTCTTGACTTCCAAAATGTCCTCGTTCTCCTCCGATTCTCAAGTAATTTGGTACGACAGTGTCATAAAGAATGGGGAATTGAAATGGCAGAATGCTCTTAATGAAAACAACAGGTAAGAAATATTTTGCATGTATTTTACCCTGCATGTTTTCCCAGCTACAAAATATTATTTTAAAAAAAATTCTTTTCGTCTTAAAAAATAAATGTATTAAAATAGCCTTATTTCTGAATTTATATTTCACATAAAATTTTACATGGTTCATTTGCAGATTTAAAGTATTTTATTTTGAAATTTGTTTCATAAGTTTGTGAAAATAATTAAATATAGATTATTTTCTGAACAAAAACGAATTGCTGAAAAATAAGTAAACGATAAAGAACAAATTTAAAAATGAATATTTCAAACGTTCATGCTTATCAGTCTAGTAATCCTGTTTTCTTTTTTCTCTCTTTTTTCTTCAACATTCGTCATTTCAATCCATTTTTATATAATTATTATCACTTTTAAATGAGTTAAAAAAAACGCTATCGCAGTATTAAACTGCTATCGCAGTATGTAATAGCATCATTACGAGGGGGTTGGAAAACGCGCCATCTAGTGGCAGCCTTTGATTCCGAAACTAACTGCCGTGTGACACGCTTGACAGTATAAATTTTTCCCTCTCAATCAAGGACGCTTTGGAATAACTAAGGGAAAAAAAGTCAAATCCTTTTTTTTTTGTTCGGGTTAAGCGGGATTTTGCTTAAAGGCAAAGCGATTTGCATTAAGGGATTTTTTTAGCATTAGCCTAAAACTTTTTAATCCAAGGAGATCCTTTCAGTTCGTGTTAAGCGAGTTCGCGTTAATGAGGTTTGACTGTATTTCCATATTAAAAAATAATTTTTTTTACGCTGGTAGGTAGCCACCAAGATTTTTCTTTCACAACATCTAACATAATATATAAGCACTTTCCCAATTTGACCCTGTCAATAGCTATTTATTTTAAAATATTCTATTATCCTCTTGGCTCCTGAAAAAAATCCTATTCAAACATTCTTTATGTAAACATATTATTCAAACAATTATGTGTTTAGAAGTATCCTTTACAAGAAATTTTGAAAAAAATTGAGTTTAACATTTGCCAAGGGTCATGTCAATTTAGTGGAATTTGAGGGTTAAAATGCACATTTTTGGTGTGCTATGAATAAACAAACTCTGACAGTTTTTTTGTGATTAATAGACCTTTTTAGCATAAATTAACAGCTGAAAAACTTTCCCAAAGCCTCCGAAATATGCTTGACCCTCTTGGTACGTCATTTTTATTTAAATATAAATCAGCTGCTTCAGTATCAGTATTTCTTGAAATCTTGATCGTTCTTGTTCCATAATAAAAAAGTTAGTATTAAATCATTTTAAACTGAAGTCCATGTTTGTGTACTCCTGAAGCGAAGAGGTTATACGTAAATTTAGATTTTGGGATTGGTGAATCATGAATTCCAAATGCAATTGAAATAAGTACCATATCTTGTTACTTATTTCAATTCTATTTGGTGTTTTAAAATAAAACCCCAAACTTGGTTCTGATTGCTTTGCCACTTTTTTTGCGCTCATGTACTAGCATCTAAAATGTGACTTGACTTGGCTGTTTTTCCATCTTGGACAATTGCAAATGGACTGTACTTCCACTATTTATTTAAACTTTTTTTCTATTTGGTAAAGAGGATTCTATAACTACTCGCTTTCTATGTGGCTATAACTAAAATTTGGTCTATCTAGAATGTTCTTCAATGCCTGTGATGGTATATTTCTGAATTACAACTGGAAGGAAGAACACCTTGCGGAATCTTTGAAATCGGCAGCCGAACGTCAAACGGATGTCTATGTTGGAGTGGATGTGTTTGGGAGAGGCTGTTTTGGCGGTGGGGGTTTCTCAACAGATGTGGTTTGTATTTTGGTTTAAAATGCTGTTAAACCTAAAATCCTTTCTAAAATTATTTAAAATTTGTAGTGGTCAGCACCAGGGTTTGAAATTGGATGACAAAATTTAGGAGCAATATGTACTACTAACTTAAAAACTAGGAGCCAATCCATATTATCTGGGAGCATTTTTGAGAAAAATATTTATTGAAAAAATGCTATTTTTTATGTAATTTACCCACAATCTCTGGACATCTACAATACTACTGTGGAATGTTAAGATTTTTGGAGTTGTGTACTTGTACAAGCACAACAGTTTTGTAATTTCACTATAGCTTCCCAATTTACGATCGCCCCGAAGTTTCAGAATTTCAGGATTACCAATATTTATATACAACTAGCTTTATAAACCCGGCGTTGCACGGGTGCACCCTTAAACCCTAATTAGTAGGGTTTTTTTATGTAAACTTTTATTTTATACCAATTGATCCCTCCACTGTGGTCCACTCCATCAGGATATTATAATCTCCTCCCATTCTGATATGAGGAGTTGATTTTATCCTGGCCCTTCCGGAGTTTGAGGGCTTTCCAATAGGTTCCCTATTCAAATTGCCAGAACAGCTATATGATATAATGGCCTGTTTCTATTTCACAATTAGCGCAAAACAAAACTGCCCAAATGTGGTAAACATTCCACTTCATATTTCATACAACTCGATAGGGTCAGGGGACCCAGTCGGTAAAGACTTTCGTCTTGCATGCAATAGGTTCCAGGTTCAGGTCAGGGCATCGCCAAAATAACTGCAGAACTATGAACGGCTTGTGCAGCCAAAAAATTTCCGACGAATAATACCCCGTATAGAGGAAGGGCACTTTAAATATCCTCCAAATTCCCAACGCTGCATACGATGTCGCCCTTAAATGTTGCATTGGGTAACTACTCACGTGTCGGCTCGTAACTTGACTGTGGATCTAAATTACGACTCCCGTTTCCAATAGCACTCGTTTGTAGCTTTAATGCAACGATAATTCAAACTAACCCTAACCCATACAACTGAATGGGAATAAATACAACTGGATGGCGTTAAATTTTCAACTTCGCCAAAAGCCACCAATGCCAAAATTCAATCGACCATTACGCCATCTTAACATCCGAAAATAAACCGACATGTATGGTTGGAAAAGTTTTATAAAGTACAAATTCCTTATTTATGCCGAATATATTCTGGTTAACCTAAAGAATCATGGCCGGCAATTTTACGCCAAATCTGGTAACCCCGATGGCAACCTTTGGCGAAATTATGAATTGCATTGACAATTTCTAAATGTTAATCTATGTAAATCTTAAACGCATATACTTTATTCTGAAGTTTTCTTATACTAATATTTTATTAATTAGATGCTTACTGATTTTAAATATTTATTTACTTTTTTTTAAATCAATTCTTCGTCATTTTAAGGTTTCACTTTTTTTTTTATAAATCTGGTCTGCAATTTAATGAATTTTTCCGCTGTTTTAAGTCGGCCATTTTGAAATTAGGTAGTATTTTTGGTCATTCGAGATGGTAACCATCTCGGCAAGTGCCGGGGTTTGTTATCACTTCGACTTGACATTTTTGAAAATTCGCCAAATCCGGCCACGATTCTTTAGGTTAACCTATATTCCTCCATATCATCATTTCTTACAATTTGTAAACATCAATTAAATTAAATTCGGAAACGTAATTAAAATCTAGTTGGGAAAATCTTATCCACCAAACAAAATAAAGAGATTTAAAATCAACAAATAAAATACTGATATTCAAATAACAATCCAGCAAATTAAACCGACGTGCTCTTTTTTTTTCTTTTTTAATTTTCATTCACGCTGAACGCACTGAAATTTCTTTAAATTGAATTAAAAAGTATAAATTCTAATCTTACAATGCTATTCCTATGGGGAAATCAGCTCACGTTTTGCACTCCTACACCCTTTGGGTTCGAATAAAAAGTATCTATAGCCTATTCCTGGTTCTAAGCTACCTCCCCACCAATTTTCATACAAATCAGTTCAGCCGTTCTTGAGTTATAAATGGTCCCACTAACACGACTTTCTTTTATAATATATATAGATGATAAATTTAAGAAAGTGATAATTTGCAATTTCAAGATAATTATTTTCAGCGAGATCGTTGGAAACCATAATAAAAAAAAAGGTCTATAGAGGCATTTTGGAAAAATTAGTTGCGATAACTGTGACTAAATTTATTTTCAAGTCTCAAAATTTAAGGATTTGGTTGGCTTTTTAGACTAGTGACCCTTACTTTCAAACCCTGGTCAGCACAAATACCCAATTTGGTATTGTGGCAGACGGTTCAGTATTGGGCTAGCGCGCAAGAGGTTCCGGGATCAAAACCGGCCGACCTGTACCTTATCAGTGGTGACTTTGAACGTGGCGCTATCTAGGGGTCCACACCAACACACATGAAAACCTTCATGCAACCAAAGCAAAGTCCTGAGATTAAAAAAAGGCAGCAGCATCAACACCCCACATTAATTGTACCTCTTCAAATTTAGAGGTCTATTTTTGTGGAGAGTTTTTGGTTATTTTTATTATTTTATTCACAGTCTTCTCAAAATAAATGTATCAAGAATCTAATTATAATTAATAAGTTAGAATAGTTAATAGGTAATTATAATAAAATTTTTGGTTATTAGCTCTCTATGAATCGGTTGAGTTTTGTTGTACTTAAGAGCGAATGAATGTGAGTCTCCAAACCAAAGTGCCTCTGGGTTAATCCAATGGAAAAAATATTTTTTCTAAGCCACATTTTTCCGGCTGTATTATCCAACTGAATATTTTTACAAATATCTTTCAATATGATAAATGTAGCTGACTTGCAGGTCTCTATAACCCCACTCTTTGAAATTGGTTCGAATATTTTTTTAAATTTTAAATTAATAATTTTACACAAAATATTCGAACCAACTCCAAAAGTGGGATTATAGAGACCAGTAAGTCAGCTACATTTATCATCTAAGAAAAACCGTTTGTAAAAATACTCAATACAGCCAGAGAGATGTGGCTTAGAAAATCACTTTTTTTCCCCATTGAATTAACAGAGAGAGGGGCACTTTAGTTTGGAGACCCGCAGTCAATCGGGCTCATTCTCCCTTCACTCTTTTTGGTTGAAAATGCATTTGCTCTTCAGGCTGTTGCTGAAGCAAGAAAGTTTGGGTTGTCTGTGGCCATCTTTGCTCCTGGGTGGGTCCATGAATGCAATGATGTCAAGAAGTTCAGAGAAAACCAATTCAAGTAATTTATTTCATTTGTGTTGACTTTAGTTATACAGTCAATCTTGGTTACGACGAACATGTTTTCAATGAGAACTAGTTTATAACGCCATAAACGTTCGGTCCTTGAATTGCTAATAGACCTTAATGTAATAATATCTTGCTTATAACGGCTATTTTAATGAACTCCTCGTTTATTTAACTTACGTTTATGATATCCGAAATGCCTTCTTAACGAAAATTCACTTTAAATTTAATTAATAATATGAGTATAAAATGCATATTTTACATGATTTACTGCACATAATATTCATCCCTGTTTATAACAGTACTCGTTTATAACGTCCTTAACAGTGTAGTCCCTTGAATGATGATAAAACCAGGTTATACTATACTTCAAACCTCCAGAGACAAGTGTTTCCTAAATATGTAAATTATTGATCAATACAAAAACAACAGCAATGGTAAACCTTCCACAAAAATCCTATGTTTGCTCAAACGTGTTTTAGCTTAAAAATTTCCTAACACTTTTAATGTACTCTTTAATTTTTTAAAAAACTTCCCTATTTTGTAATTCTAATAAAAACTTAGATTGAATCCAGTATATTGATTGAAAATACTTAAAAACAATTAGAGGACTCAGAATACAAGTGAACCTAGTCCATGAAAAGTTTTGTTGTACTATAGAGGTTTAAATTTAAAGCTTTATAACAAAATTTCCTCTTGATTTTTTTTTTCATTATTGCACTGAACTTCTACATAGTTAGTGCACATGCAATTACGCTGCTAGTTCATAGATGACAAAAAGTGGACTTGGTACACTTGCATTCTGAACCCTTCCAATTAACTTAAAATTTATTATCTGTCTAATGATGCATTTAATCTCAAATTATTATTATTTTAGGTTTTGGACTGCTCTTCAAAAGTATTGTCCGGCCAGAACTATAACAGAATTCCCACGGACTAGTTTTTGTCTTGGATTTGGAATGGAATGTACAGAAATGGAAAAGTATTTTTTCTATTATATTTTCGACTTTACCTAAAATGTCTTTTTGCAGTACAAGAAGGGCAATGTAGTGGAGTATAAATTGTTTCCATAAATCTCCAAATAGATGTGTATTTTTTTATTACTTTCAATGAGTACGTATTTTGAAATCTAAGGTAATGAAAGTATTGTGATTTGTCGAGAATCCGTAAGGGAGATTTTGTGTTTTCTAAGCATTTTGGAGGGGATTATGAAAAAGTTGTTTTTAAACATTGGTCCGTCTGTATGTCTGAAATCACAAGCTAGGGAACAAGAACTACAGAATTCAAATTTCGTACACAAGTTCCCTTTCGGACGTCCTAACAAGGTTTTCAATAAAATAATATGTGCACAAATGCCCTAGAACTTTATGGTTTTAAAGTTTTTGAAATTACCTTATATTAATTAACTTTAAATGTATAGATTTTACAAGTGGTAATCAAAAGTCGTGTCGTGTTACACACCACTAGTTTTTGTATATGAAGACTTTTTATTTCTCAAAGTAGATCATGAAAACTTAATTTTATGAAATTTTTTATAAAAAACCTAAAAAATTTACTATTCTTATTCAATTTTTTTGTTAAATTGCAAAAGCAGCTGACAAGTACTTTCTTTCTTTGGCCGTCATGGTGAGTGAGGCCCCATTGTATACTAGGGTACAATGGGGCCTCTCTCAGTTGTTGTCCTCAACACTTGACCAGGGTCCAAAATTACTAAGACTGTTGCCACTAATCTAAGTGTAGATCTAATCAAACTAAAAAGTGTCTGAAAGTTAATGCAGTCAAACTTGGTTACAACGACATCTTGTTTATAACGTCACAAATGTTTGGTCCCTTGAATTACCCATGGACCTTAATGTTATAATATCTTCCTTACGGCGACATTTTTTGATTAACTCCTCAGTTATAATCCTAAAAATATGTGTTTTTATTTAGCCAAAATGGCTTCTTCAAGAACATTGTTTTTTACTATTTAAATTTTATTTTACTCACCAAATGATGTGAAAATTTGCTAAATTTGAAATTAATTTCCCGTCTAAAATATTATTGACTGGAGAAGGAGAAATGAAAGTACTACTATTAATAGCACATAGGGCTAAAATTTATTAAATGGAAGTCATTTTATAACTTTTATTAGTAATATGAGTACATAATGCATATTTTATACATGGTTTCCTACTCTTAATATTTAACCGTGTTTATAATGTCAGAAACATTGTCGTCCCTTGAATGACACTATAACCAGGTTATACTGTATTTTCTTTTCAGTTCATTTCTTGGGATCCATGGCACAACTTAGGGCTGCAGTCTCTTCAGCCAATTTACTCTTTTACAGAGAATACATGTCATCACTACTGTGATCCAGAAAATGGTGGAACTTGCATCGATTACTACAATGATTTCAATAACGTGGGAGAAGACAAATCTTTAATGCTCAAGTAAAAATCTTATTTTGAAAATTTACATTGAGGTAAAAATTAGAATGGTGATTGAACCTGATTGACTGCTAGTTTCCAAACAAAAGTGAATCTCTGTGTCAATCCAATGGGAAAAAATTATTTTCTAAGCCACATTTCTGCAGATGTATTGAATATTCTTACACATGGATTTTTCGTATGATAAATGGAGCTGACTTACAGGTCCCTATAATCTCACTTTTTGAAATTCGTTCCAATATTTTTTGTTAAATTATTGATTGACAATTTCAAAAAGTTGTATCTTAGAGCCTTGTCAGTCAGATGCCTTTATCATATGAAGAAAAAAATTTCCATTGTATTTACGCCAAAGTAAATAGACACTTAGGTTTGGAGACCTGCGATCCTTCAGGCTCGTTCTCCTTTCAACCAAATATGTCATCTTGAAAAGCCTTATCACCAACTTTTCCCCCTTTCTAGGAGTTAATAGTAGTTTTACCCAGTATTAGGATTTACATTTATGTGCTACGTGCGTCAGGAAATATTGTGATAGATCTGTTTTTTTCCTTCATTTCATGTTTTTAGAGTAGTTAAACAAGAAAACAAACTTTTTTAACATCATATATTTTCGATTGTTTAATTTCTGTTTTGTAAACATTAAAAAAGGTAAAATATAACACTAAAAATAAAAATATTACATCATGATAGAAATGGTTGAGATATAAAAGCAAAATCTCAAGCTGCATTTCCAGCATTGTTAAAAACTTTATTCCTCCATTTGTTTTTTAAACAAATCTGTTGGAGTGTTTGAGTTAAATTAATTCCAAAAGGCGCCAAAGTTGCGCTTTGTCGCTAGCATTCGTAGCAGCACCATGTCCCTCTCGCCAAATGAACACATTTAGGTTCGGGTTGTTCCTTTTTTTGGAAAAAAAGGAGAGTTCCTTTTTTTTAAAAAATTGAATCAGACTGATGAGAAAAACCTAAATATAAAATATTTACCCATTCTGCACATCATTTGCCTAATTACAGCAACTCAGTGTTCTCAAAAGCTTTCAAATAGCGATGAAAATCTGATCTTGTTCCCAACTTGTTCAACAGCCCTGTGCTTTTTGCCTGAGCTTGTTACAACTTTATAGCGGCTTAAGAGGTTTTAAAATATGCTATTTAACTATTAATATGTATATACACGTGACAAAATCAGGGACATGCGGCCTGAAGAATCCTTGTTTGCTTTATAACCTGGTTTTTAACTTTCGTTTGCGAATTTGATTTTAGATGAACTTTTTCTTCTAAAATACAACACTAAATCTAAAAAATACTCAACTTCCTTGTTAAGACAAAAAAAACTCATTAAGTTTAAAAATCGCAATTTCTGTCATAGTTAAAGACGAAATATTAATTTATTTTGATACAAACATGTTTTATTATTATAAGGTACCTTTTAAATTGATCATATTGAATATTTTCTCTAATTCCAGGATTTTTGAAACAGATTTACATATTAAAGGGGAATTGATTGTCAGCTATACATGCTTTGAAGGTCATGGAAGTGAGACCAGCTTAGTCTTACAATTGAAAAATGGCTCACAACTGCACTTGGTAGGAGAAGACCACAACGTATCCAATATAGATGAATATTGTTTTCCTTCTTCCGAAGAAGAATTATTGAAGAAGGGTTATAACAAGAAAAAGTCTTGTTGGACAACTAGGTACCTATTTACCATTTTTTTTTTATATTTTAAAATTTTCAGGGTTTTTACAATTCTTAAAAACTTTAGAAAGCAGTACTTATAATTTCTTATATTTAATTAAATTGATTTTTTTTTTGGTAATGGAAAGTAGGTATTAAAATTGCGGAGACTTTTCTGGCTGTCTCGTACCACTCCTTCCAGATTCAGTTCTAACCATCAGATTTATTATTTTTTTAGATAGGTAAGATATCAGAGGCCTAACTTTCATACTTTTGTCTGTCTGCTAGTAAGCTTTTCTGTCCATCTGTCCTACATATTGGTTTAACTTCGCTTCTAACTGTACAACTTTAAAACTTCTTTTGTAAAAAAGGCATGTCATACCACACCTTTGTTTTATAATTTGTGTCCGTCTGTCTGTGCAGTTTTCTCTGTGTCTGTAACATGTCTTTTAAGGACTTGTTCCAATTTCCGCTGTAACTATCCGATTTTAAAAATTCTTTTTTCTTTGAAATGTATGACATCAGATTCCTATATTTTATACTTCTGTCCATTCGTCTGTGAATCAGTACTATAAGAATTTCTTTGTGTATTCAAGCAACATGAAAGAACAAGATTCTCGTTCTTTATCCAAGTATACAGTTTCTAACACGTGGACAATTCTGCCTTCAATTATTATTATTAAATTTTGATAAATAATTTAGAAAATTAATTAATAATTAATTTAAAATCGATAAATTTTTAAACAGTTTTTCAACTGTGCTGTTTCGATAATTCAAGATACATGCGAAACCATTATCATATTTTTTAAGGCTTATTCGTATAATATATTATTTCAGTAAAATTGGCTATAGTGATCCATGTGTTATAGTGTACCAAGTGTTGGTTCCGTAGAGGGTTCATTCTAGCAGAGTTTGACTGTATAAGAAATGATCTCAACTGCAATAGAACTGCTTTAGATAATTTTAAAATAGTTTATAGTGTTGCTTTGATGTTAAAAGGTTATCTGTTGCTAACAATATGCCAAAACAAGCCTATAATTTTTGCTTGAGTAGTGTAAAATTATATTTAAACCAAGAAAGTTTGTTTCTTAATTTGGGTAGAATCATTAAAAATATTTGTTAGCCAGAGAAATGTAATAAAAGTCTTCAAATGGGGATTAAAAAACATTAAAAAGTACTTATATTTTTAATTAAAAAAAATTTGTATGTTCTATTATTTTTCGTTACCTACCATGTTTAGTGTATGATACTGTTTGGTAATCCTGTTTTGAAAGGTTACTTTGTTACCTTGCTTTCTCTGTTAGAAAATTCAGAAAATGTTCCCAAAAGTGAACATTTTTTTTTAAATTTAAATTATTGTATTATCCAAGGTACCCACAGAACTCAAAGATTATCAAAAAAAATTTGTTTTTTACAATATTTTGGTAATTTTTTGTTAATGCTGATAACAAAAATTATAATTGCACATTAATTTTTTAAAAAAGTAATGGAGCGTTTCATTCATTATGAAATCATTGTAAACTCAAATATTATAAAATTATTCTAGTATAAAAAATTTTCATCTAAATTGATGCTGATATATGCACATTAAAAACATTTTTACATATTTTTTACTGTTGGTCCTTATAATTTTTCTAAAACTTTCTAGGTCCTACCTGCTGAATCATACAGAAGATAATATACAAAGTATTGCAGTTAAATGTCAACCTAAAAGAGAATTAACATTGGGTTTCGATTTGCTGTTAACAGAACTTGAAGTACGGTTATTTCTTCTTTTCTTAAGTAAACAACTATTGTTTTCCACAATTCTGTATATTACTAGCAATCTCCCTCCATTTCACTAGTTATATAATTTAATCTTTTAACTTTTCGTTAGCTCAATTATCTGAGATACCCCACTTTTAATCTATTTGCTCCAGACGTACACATACGTGGACCTTTGTAGAATTCTCTCACTTCACAACTTCAGTTAACAATTTTCCTAAATACTATTTTTTTAAATTATGAACTAGAATGTTCTAGCTTTCCAGAAATACTGACACCGAAACAGCTGATTTATTACTTATTTTTATAAATGACGTACCAAAAGGGTCACGCAGATTTCAGAGGTTTTTGAAAATACTTTTTCAGAAGTTCATTTATCGGATATTTTGGATTAAAACAAAAGTTAAAATGGTCTATTAATCACACAAAAAAACCTGCAGAGCTGGCTTGTTAATTCATAGCACACCAAAAATGGGTATTTTTAAACCTCAAATTTCACTAAATTGACATAACCCCCAGCACATGTTAAATGCTAATTTTTTCTAAATTACTTGCAAAACTCGCTTCTAAATACATAATTGTTTGAAAAATATGTTTATATACAGAACCTAGGTATAGGATGTTTTTCATGAGTTAAGGGTGGAAGAGAGTTGTGCAAGTCTGAAGGTTGAACTGACAACCTAATGATAATGGACGAGTCCATTTCGAGTTTTCTGTCATTAACGTTAAATATTTAATTAGCCTTATAAAGTAAAGAAGTAGCCAACTACTTCTCTTTCACCATAGTCATAATGGTTTAAATAAATTTTACTTATCAATCAAAACAATTATCTAAAAAAGTATCTTGCACCTAGTTTTTATATGGAATAGCATAATATAAAGTACACTGTCTTTTACAGGTAGCCTTCACTGTACTCCCAATGGGGGAAAATGTATAAGTAATCAATAGAAATCTTAGAATCTATAATACTAAAAGAAAGTCTTGTGTGTCTGTCTGTGCATCGTGAAAAACTTTCTTGTTCTGCCTTCAGAAATTCCAAATTTTTATAGAGATTTCCTTTAATACCTATATGTGCATCTGAGGCTTAGTTTTTTCACATTCGCTTTTGATTTTCAATTTCAAAAAATTAATATTGATATTTTCAAGACACATGGGCCGTTTAAAATATTAGTCAATACATTTTATCTTTTTTTTCTTACATCTATTCTTTAAATTCTTTAAATATTACTTTGAAAGTTTTCATTTGTTATGGTTTGCTTTTGTGTTGTGCATGCGCCAACACAAATTTGATTTTGTTTTGAAAATTTTAATGAGTAGGCATGCCTCCTAAAATGAAACAAAGTTTATTAAGTTCCCAGCAAGGCCGGACCATAATGCTAGTAAAGAGATAAAAGATTAAAAATTTACTGTAAAGCTTAATATCTAAAAACTAAATATTTACATTAGGTGATAAGCTAGCTCTAAACCTATGAAAAATAAATATTGAAAATAAAGACATTTGATTTGAATACAGTTTCAAATGATAATGACTAGAATTATTTTAAAACTATTCATTAAAAAATAGGTCCCATTTATTTAATTTTTTTCCTAAAAGCCCTAATGAGATATCTTACTTTAAAAGAAATTGGTATGTTTGTGTAACAGGGCTTTTGACCCGATTTAAATAATTATTAACAAAAAATGGGCTTCCCATACATCCTAAAAAGCCCCTAAATTACAGGCATGAGTTTCTTCCGCGGTTCCGCTGATTTCCGCGTTTCTAAATTTTTGATTATTTCCGCTTTTTTAAAAAAAATTTCGAGCCAAAATCGACGTATGATCTATTTAAAAAAAATCTGCGTCATTTATTTTTTAATATAAAACACGCAAAATCGGAAACGCTGCCACTACAGGCGTAATTGGCTGTGTTAAAGCTTCTTACGGAGGCTAGAAATTAGATGTCTTCGAATATTAGTTACCGGCCAGTACAATCCAATAATGCTTCCTGATTTACTTATTTTGCTGCCTAGTAATTTTCACGAAATCAAATCCACCGATGAGGTCGCATTGCCTCATAGTGATTGACAGTTTTTTTGCGTAATCGGAAGAACGAACGTCTCGTTACGTTTGTAGCTCCGGTTCAGGCCAATCGGACCAACCAGAATATTTTCTTTTGATCAAGTGTTAGTTAGTATTGTGACCTCTTGTTATCACAAGAACAGTTTGATTTTTTGTTTACGTCTTAAATTTTTTCGGCATTTTTCTACTACTTCGGCTTATTCTGGGGTTTTTGATTTAAGATAGTTACTTTTTTCCCCTTTTTGTTAAAAAATTGGACTATCCCCGAAGTTTAAATGTGTCCGGATTATGGGTGTCTGGATTAGCCATTCTGTACTGTATTAGCCAATTTCAGAAAATCCGCTATTTTACTGATTTTACATTTTATAATTTCGGAATTTATGGATTTTCAAGGAGTCGTTAATTGCAATTTCTGATGATAGATCTTCGGGATTTTAGAGTTTTTCGTGCTTAAATGGTTCGCAAAACGTGGATTTCGAAGTTCATTCGCGATTTGCCGATTTCTGTAGGATCGCAATTCAACGATTTCTGAGAATTTACAATTTTCCTGACTTCCTGAAATTTTGGAATTTACCAATTTTTGAGATTTAGTGAATCATTAATTTTCAAAAAATTGATTCGCCGATTTTTAAAGGTTTTTCATCAATCAAAAAGTTTAATTCTGTAAAATATTAAATTCAAGTTAGTATTATTAAAGATTATATTGAATTAAATATTTTTAAAATAAACTTTTATTTTTTAACATTTTAAAAAGTATCTCATATAAAAGAGAATCTTATGTTAAGTGGTGTTGTTTCATTAAAATTGAAGATTGTTACTTTAAATATTTACCGGCCAATGCAATCCAATAATGCTACCTGATCAGATTTAGATTTTGCTGCCTAGTAATTTTCGTGAAAACCAATGAGGTCGCATTGGCTCATAATTAATGATTGATAGTTTTTTTTGCCTTTGCGTGATCGGAAGAGCGCCTCGTTACTTTTGTAGCTCCAGTTCAGGCCAATCGGCCCAACCAGAATATTTTCCTTTGATCAAGTATTCGTGAGTATTATTGTGACCTTGTTATCACAAGAACAGCTTGATTTTTTTGTTTACGTTTTTTTTGTGTGCATTTTTTCTGTTTCGGCCTATACTGGGGTTTTTGTTGTTAGACAAGTTTAAGTTTAAAAAAAAAACCGGGAAATCGCCGAAATTATAGTGTCCGGATTACGGGCTTCTGAATTAGCGGTTCGTATTAGCAAATTTACGAAAATTCTTTGTTTTACTGATGTTTAGTTTTGGATTTATAATTTTGGATTTTATGGATTTTCAAGGTCGAAGTTCATGATTTGGTTTCAAGGTCGAAGTGCATGATTTGATGACTTTTACGGTATTCGCAATTTGCCGATTTCAGAAATATAACAATTGAACGATTTCTGAGAATTTGGAATTTTCCAGACTACCTGAAATTCGTGATTTACCAATCTTTGAGGTATTTTGTGAATCATTAATTTTCAAAATTTTTCGATTTTACTTATTTTTCTGTTTAAATTGATAATTAGTAGATAGGGTTTATTGATAATTGATAAAGATCTGTTTAATACTCTGCTTGTTGGTAAAGTAAAAACAATTTCTGCATTAAAATGTTAAACTCTTTAAAATGTTTGTTATTCAATTCATATAAACTTAATAGCCTTTATTATTTTATTGTTTAATTAAAATATCAATCGTTCAATAATAAATTTTAATATCTTTATTTAATAATTTAATTTATCGTATGCATGTATTTTAACAAATTTAAGGTTTCCTCTTTTTTGATGTTTCTGCACACTCATGCCTGAAATTAGAAAAGGGTTTCAGGATCCTCCTAAAACCTTTGGTCCTAAAATGTAAAGTACATGTATTTTTTTTTAAAAATACTGATAGATGTTATTAAATTCCTTAATTGTGCCGTTTTTTACCTTATTATATATTTTCATATTTTAATTCTTGAGCATTGCCTTTTTCCAGGTTATAATTATTTTACTTATGGTTTGTTCCTGTATAATTGTTCTAGTGTATCTGTTAAAATATGTAAAATTTCTCTTAAGAAGTCAGAAGAATTTTTCCCTAATTTTAGCGACAATCACGATTATTTTAATTTAGCCCATTCCAATGCCTTTTACAGATTTTTTTTTATTTTTTGCTCAGTAATGGTGACTTTATTTTGCAGATGATACCATTGTGGCCAATCTACAATTTGATGCACAGAAATCTGACATGCCACTGGGACGCTGCCAAAACAAAGGTTAGGGTCCAATGTGTTCTTGAATGGCACTACCAGACCTCAGTTTTGTATTCTGATCTGTACGTAGAAGTTCCCGGGGGAGAGAAAAAGTATCTTGCTACAACTTCCCAGCTGAGTTTCAAGTTGGATCGTACCTTCGACAACGTTGAATCTTTTAACGTTGTTTTGTCTCCAAAAGGCGCCCTAAAAGAGGATCTTGGGAGTGAGACAATGTGTGTGAATATTGTGTAGATGAGTTTCGGAACAAATACAAACCAGACAGTGAATTGCGAGAAATGAATATATATTTTAAGTATCATTATATTTCTATCAAAACTTGAGACTATATTAGCACGCCAGAGTAGGAGACGAATTTTAGAACACTTTATTTACAAACTAACCAGACGATATATAGAAGTGTTGCCACATGGCATTGTGCAATGAATGTCGATGACGTAATTACAATGATCGGTGAGTGAACACCTGAGCTGGTAATTTGGGCAACACATGAGCTAGTAATTTCACTTACAATAACAACATTAAGTTTCCTATGTAAGGAAGTTTCCTGTGTAAGGATTATTCCCTTAAATACACATTAAACTTCAGCTACATTTTCTTAAAAATTGAATTGGGTTTTGTTTTTGTAAGTTTTTTTAGAGATTGAGGCATTCCATTTGAATCGTAAAATGGGTTTGCCTTTTTATGTAACAAAATGCTTTTTTATTGTCTTTTGCAATGATAAATGCACACAAGTCCTTTCACTATTGCCTTATATAAATAAAATTAAAAGGAGCGAGAAGCCTACATATATATAGTTTGTCTTATGATATCAAAGAATTTCTTAGTAAGTGTGTTGCATTTTATTGCATATAAAATTTGTTTGTATTGTTAGATTAAGGGGTTTTCAAAAAATGACTGGTCAACCGGTTAATTTTGGATTGCCTTGTGTCTAAAAATTATTGCATATGAAAAAATGTCGAACCATATTGTGTTATTTGAGCCTATGCTTTTCGTTTGTAGAAATGTATCAATGCAGAAATTGTTTGCATAGAAATATTTTGTTTACCTTAACTTTTTTTTCTTATTCATTTTTAATATTCTGTGGGTATACAGTTATACTGTCTTTGAGTTTGATTATATCAAAATGTGTCTATTACAAATATGCAGCCTTATTGTTAAATGATTATGTTAATTTACATCAAATCTTTTTATTGTATAAAATTTAAATAGTTGTATAAAGTAAAGGCAAAATAGATTTATAGATCTCTAAAAAATAGATCTTTAAAATAAGAGTTAATTTGACTTTTTATACTAAAATAATTTTCTTTTCTATAATTTCTTAAACTATTTCAGTTGAAGTTATGCTATTATGTTTAATTTTGACGATTGAGGAATAAAGCAGATAAGGATAAGAATTCTAAAAGTTGTCTAAACAAATTTCATCTATCCTTTATTTTAAAAAAAGCTTAACTTTAGTTGAAAAGTATGCTAATTGGAATTAAAAAGGGTCAAAAATTGAGTTTACCAAAATTTAAAATTTTTAGTTCATTTGTAAAATATACCTTTGCAGAAAACTTGTGTCTTGAAAAAAGCTTTGAAAATATAAATTCAGATTCTATGAAATTACTAAAAAAACTGTTTTTAGGAAACACTGAAAAACATTATGTTCATAATATAGTATATGCATTTTGAACTAAATATGCTTAAAAGAATTAGGCATAATTTGGTACATCAAATGGCTAGTAGATTTACGAATCAAATTTTGATTGCAAATAATTTTCATTGAAAATTAAGAAAATAGGTGTTCATTCCAAGCTAGTATATAGTACTTTAAATGGGAAGTGCACTAAAAAAGTGACTTTTAAGATAAATAAAATTAGTGTGGAAGTTATTTTTAAAATCTGTATTTGATTGTAATCTAATTCAACTAATTCTGTGTATTTGTAACTTAACTATTTTAATAAAATATTTTATATTTTGTTATATATGTTTTGCTTGTTTTATAAGAAAAATCAAGAATTTTTTTATTATTATTAAATTCAAATGCAAAATATTCTTCTGACATTGCCTATTTTTCTTTTTTTATTTTATTAATATAAAATACTACATAAGATTTTATTTATATATTGTCCTGAAGGTGTTTTTTTCTGTGTGATTCAATATTTAAGTGGTAAATATCTTTAAAAATCAAGAATCATTTTAAGAAAAATTATCCTGAACCACTCTTTCCCGCATTCTAATGGCCGAATCGTACATCAAGTCGTCAATCGGGACAAACTGATCACTCTCTTCTATTGGGCCGTCCAAACAATGGTATTCCTTTAAGTCGATGATTTCCTTTAATGATACTCCTTTAAAATTCTCATCCAAGCACATGTTATGAAGAACCACACATGCCTTTATAATCTGCTCTGCACTGTCAGGACCCAGGCGTAGATTTCCGAGACACCGGAAACGAGACGTCAGAAGACGCCTACATCTATCCATTACACCCAAAGCCCATCTGCAGAAAATAGGAAAAATGTTGATCACCTCAGGCTATCTTGTTCTTGGCGAGATTTTCAATTGGCGGTGAATCAACGATCACTTATATGCCAAACTGTTTACATTTCTTATACCGCTCCCGTAACACGTGCATTTTTGATTCTTTTATTTGAAAGTTTTTTTCGGGCTTTATTTTGACAAAATGAAGTTGTTGGTCATTGGTGATTCTATGATTAAGGGTTTGAAGGAGTATTTCGTTGGAAAATGGAGTTTTTTCGACTTTGTGTGTGTTCCTGGCAGTAAGATCGAAGGATTGACTAGGGAGATTTCTTCAATGAAGAAATCGTACAACTCGACTGTGTTGTTGTACATGTCGGAACAAACAATACTAATCGAGATTTTGTTTCAGGGATCCTGTGCAAGTATGAGTGTTTATTCGATGGAATATTCCGGCTCAATCCTCAGGTAAAGGTTGTTGTATCGGCTGTTATACCTTGTGAAGAAGATTATTATGCTCACCCACTGTTATTATGTTCCAAATCTTGATGCTCTAAATCAGAAAATCAGTGATATAAATCAGTGATAAAACATAAAATACACAGTTACTCTTGTACATGAAACTTGTTTATTGCAAGACTACTGTTATTTTAAATGTGCTGAAAGGTGCTGTACCTCATTATGCAGTGATTTGTACCGGTGCACTTGCCCAGATACAGATTGTGTAAATCTATGTAAACATATACATAAAGTGCATGCCCTAAACAACTTTAGACAAAAAAACTACTTGTAGTGAAGAACATGGGGGAAGGAAATGGGGGAAATTCCCCCCCCCCCCAAAATCTTAAAATTCATACTAAATAGAATCAACTTGTAAAGAAATGTTTTTATTTTTTACAAATATTTATATTTATACTACAACTCGTAGCATTCTCAACTTTAGAACTGGAACATGTAAAAAAATATTACGGCTCGGGCGCTTTGGGGAACAGGTTATTACGCAATGTTAAAAAAAGAATAAAAACTACCCCCCCCCCTTCGGATTTAATTTAAGCCAATCGCAATTTTGGCGGGAGTAAGATTTTAGATACATTTTTTATGGCGCCAATAACAACGGCTATCTTCTCGAATAGGAAGGAAGTATAAAAAAAAACATAGAAATAAAATATTGACAGATATATTTGAATTCGTTTTCAAGTATAATAGCGCAATTTGTTCGTTGATAAATCAAAGAAATTCCACTATGACTATTTTTTTATTTTCATTTTTAGAGTTTTTATTTTGCTTAATAGAAGTGAAATAAGTGTACTATAAGTTAGGAGTTTTTCGCGCTTTTTTCTATCGTAATTTCTATTGTAAAGTATCTGTATTGAGTATGAATATGAGTATGTTTATTGTTACGCGAGACACAAATTAATGTAGTCAATTTAAAATTTTGTCAACAATAGAAATTTTCCAAAGAGCCCTAATAATATGTTTTGTTTTGACCATAAAGGTATAAAGACGGTTAACCGAAACCTTAAAGTTATTGCATACTTAAGGGGCTGGGGAGCCCAGTCGGTTAAGGCGTTCGCCTTGTATGCAGAAGGTCCCAGGTTCGGGTCCGGACATCGCCAAAATAACTGCCGACCTATAAACGGACCGCGCAGCCAAAAATGTCCGACGAATAATACCCCGTGTTGAGGAAGTACACGTTAAATCTGCTCCAAAGTCCCGACGCTGCGTACGATGTCTACCTTAACGGTTGCGTTGGGTGCCTACTCAGATGTCGGCTCCGTCACCTGACTGTGGTTCTAAATTATGACGCCGGTCGCCAATAGCGCTCGTGTAGCTCTAGTGCGACGATATTTCAAACTAAACTATAGTATACTTAAAAAGCAAACTACCGATGACGAACGGTGGAGCCAACATGACCAATATTATGAATTTCACTTAAAAATCGTTCTAAAAAAATGTCTAAACATTTGCAGCTGGCGTAATAAATCTTACGGCTTTTGTATAACACTTTAATTTTGTGTTTTTTTTTTAAAGCTTGTGTTTGGAGGAAAACGGAAAAACGCGTCGGATCGGTTACAATAAGAAAACGGCAAGTCTGAAAAAAAAAACCTTTGGCGTCGATTTTTTTTCATTTGTACTGTTTTTTTTTTATGAGTTGCTTGTTTCGTGCGAACAAGATTTTGATTTTTTTACTTGGATTTTTTAAACTGATAACCAAAGAGACCATATTACGGGTGGTTGTTTATTTCTTTTGGAATAAATGTGGCGTCTAAGCAGGTGACTCAATGCTTCAATCAGAGTTTTTCGCGCCTTCGGTCTCGTATGTCTCAATTACATTTCATAGGAGCAAAATAGATGTCATACGAGTAAGAAGAATAGTTTTTAGGGGTTTCTTCATCTAATCAATGAGTAAGTTCCAATTTCTGACATTCCATTTTCTGACATTTCCTGTACTCAACGATATTAAAATGATTAACGAGATTAATGATAATGCATCAAAACTGCAATTTGTTGCACGATTAATATTTATTTCATTGAGATGTATTTGTATTTAATATTTATAATAAGCTTTCTGTTTTCATTACATTTTAATTGCTGTTTAAAATTTAAGTACATGTTTTATAAAAACTTTTATATATTTCAACGACATAAATGATTAGGGTTATGTTGAATTATCGTCGCACTAGAACTATAGGAGACTGGTTGCCATAGTTGTGTTATTTAAAATGGATATATAAACTTCTCATGCAAATCAAGAAGTTTTTTTTTTTTAAATTTAGATAGGATATTGATTAATATTTTAATAATTACTATTAATATACTATAAATATACTATTACTATAAATATACTACTGTTTTTATAAACTAAGTAAATGTAAAATTATTTATACACAAATCATTTTATAATTAAATTTAATAATAGAAGCTTGTCGTTTAATTTCTGTACAACAAATCAGGTGATTTAAATTATCTAAGTAGTTAAATTTTAAATAAAAACATTCTATAATTAAATTTTTCTTAATTGTTATTATTAAGGGGGTTGTTTCACGGAGGATCTGGCAATGGCTCTGCGGTTTTGTTTTCATGTCTCTCAAATTACTTTTGTTGCTATTCGAAATTGAGTTTTCTAAGTTATGTCATTTTTTTAAATTACAACTTCTTGCTGTACTGTTGGTTGTTTTAATCATTTATCAAGGAAAACTTGCATTGTAAGAAGTTGGAATTTAAAAAAATTAACAACTCAAATATTCTCTTCGGAAACTCACTCCCGAATACCAAAACAGCAGTAATTCGGGAGACATGAAAACAAAACCGCAGAGCTATTGCCAGATATTCTCCGTGAAACACACGCAACCCCATTTTTATTCAAAAAATAAGACATTAATTATCTATTAAATAATACAAATATGAGATGTAAAATACAAACTAATTAATGTTTATAAAAAGTAATTATAGTAATACATACTAAATTAATAGTAAAAAACTGCATTTACAATGGAAAAATAAATTAAAAATTAATTTTAATTAAAACAATGTTAATTAAAAATAATTGTAATTAAACATAATTGTAATTAAAAATAATTGTAATTAAACATAATTGTAATTAAAAATAATTGTAATTAAACATAATTGTAATTAAACATAATTGTAATTAAACATAATTGTAATTAAACATAATTGTAATTAAACATAATTGTAATTAAAAATAATTGTAATTAAAAATTTTAACTAAAAATTATTTTTATTTATTTATTATAAGTTCCCCCCCCAAATTGTCACCCTGGATCCGCCCTTGGTTCAATCATTGAAGACGTTTAGTTGTTTTAATTTAAATTTCAGTGTAAAAACTATGTCAGAATTTTTCTGAGTCTTTGTAAATCAAGTCGCCTATTTATGAATAGAAATGGCAAAAAACATGCACTTGGGTAATTAGTAATTATTTAATTTTTGTTAAAAATGCACAAAATTTCATTATTCAAACTTGATTTACTTGAATTTCTTAACTTGTAGGATAGCTACAAGCTAAAGTATTGTATTGTTTTAAGGCAAATTAAATGACTTTTTTAGTCATAAAAAGTACATAAAAACTTTTTTACCATACAAGTTACGTGTTTTTAGTCATAACTAGACTTGATTTACAAAGTAGATTTCCAAACAGAGTTTCAGCTGGGGATATTTACTCTTTTTTTTTTTTATAAAAAATCAGTAATTATGTTTAAAAAGATGCCATCTTTTGAAGAATTTTTTAAAAATGACATCACACCATTTATTACTAAAACTACAATTTCATCTGTGTACTACTTGTTTTTGTGTGTGTGCTCTAAATTTCAGTGGTTTTTTTCCAACTTTTATTGCCTAAGCCAAGAAAGGACATCTAAACGTCAGTTAGCAATCGTACTTTTGTTCTCAGGAGACGTGGCTAACAGGACTAAATGATGCTCATTTTTGTGTGTCATTTATTGATATCAATTATGGGTGTTTTTTGGTTTATACTCTACTGATCAAGAAATGATTAACCAAATTAAGACTAAATAACTCTGATGGTACTACTACAAGAACAATTATGTGTCCATATTTGTATTTAAATAAACCTTGTTCAATAAACAGCATTTCATTTTTGTATGTGTGTGCTTTTTATATTGTTGCTCTTTTAACTTGATTTTAAAATATACCAAATTTATGCAATGATGAATGTTTGATTTAGAAAAAAGTAATTTGATAAAGTTAGGAACCAGTTTGATGTATTGTATGTCCCTCTGAGGGATAAACAAATTAGCTGAAGTGTAAATTCGTTTTCAATGCATGAGATTTAAATTAAAAGTTTTAACCAAAAATTTAATGTCTTAAATATTTTTTAAAAAATTATATTTCTATAGTAGATGGTTATAAATGGCTCCTCCATGCTTTCAATTTTAAAATTAAATAAAGTTATTCAATTTATAATTTTTTTAAAAAAATTATGTGTGTTGCTGGAAAACCAGACAGGTGACGGGTTTATACGTCTGTATCCCTCAGAGGTATATCTATGCAGTCTTGTAGCTATTTTGAAGGCACTTGTAATATAAATATCTTCATGAACAGTAAATTATAAAAACCCATTTAATTTGATCATTTTAATCGAAATTGTGTTTTGCAAAAAAAAACCACTCAAAGCTTTTGGTTTTCTCTCGGAATATTGGTTTGTATGCAAATGCATCTTTATGCATTCCTATAAGCTATTTCTTCTTGTCATTAATGCTAAGTTATATTTATCTTTACAATGTAATGTGTAACAATACTTTTAAAAACAAGAAGTTCATAAAGAACTAAAATAGCCTACTTTCCTGTTACTTAAATACTTACTGAAGTTCTAATAAGGAAAAAAAAACTAGGTTCCTAAAGTAAATATCATCAACAGCCGTTTCTACACTAGATTTATACACATTAGAAAAAAAATCGAAACACAGCACCCAGCTATAATTTAAACTTCTAAAAGCCAAAATCAACTATTTTCCTTAATATTCTTTCGCAAATTAATTAAATATTATTTATCATCTGCTCGTGATTTATTTGTAGTTCGAAGAATAATTAAATATTTATTAATAACAAAAGTAATGAAACTACTCCGAACTGCATTAAAAAATAAGAAATGTAAATTAAAACTAAGCATAATTGCATGCAAAAGTATGCCTTGCCGCTTTCTTGGTAGATAAATAATGAATAATCAAAGAATCAAATTGTGCTACATTTTATGACGTTATTCCAAACTGATTCATGAAAATATTATTTTGCTTCAAATATGTTTAAATAAATAAAGTTTCTCATGCCATTGTTGATTTGGCGACAGTGATTTAAATTACTCAAAATTGAATTTCAATGCTAATTCAATGGGAAATTCGCCGAAAGATAGTAGATTTATGTCCTTCCGGACGTACAGACAGACGGACAAAAAGTATGAAAGTTGGGTATCTGAGGTCATAGCTTTCTAACAAAAAAAGAATTTTTAAGATCCGAGGGATAGAACCGATTTTGGAAGAGGGATACGGACAGACAGACAGACATACAAACAGACAGACAGATGGACATCAACCGCATTTCAATACCTACAGCGATTTAAATGACTCAAAATTGAATTTCAATGCTAATTCAATGGGAAATTCGCCGACAGATAGTAGATTTATGTCCGTCCGAACGTACAGACAGACGGACAAAAAGTATGAAAGTTGGGTATCTGAGGTCATAGCTTTCTAACAAAAAAAGAATTTTTAAGATCCGATGGATAGAACCGATTTTGGAGGGGGGGGGGGGGTACGGACAGACGGAAAGACAGACAGACAGATTTACATCAACCGCATTTCAATACCTACAGTGATTTAAATGACTCAAAATTGAATTTCAATGCTAATTCAATGGGAAATTCGCCGACAGATAGTAGATTTATGTCCGTCCGGACGTACAGACAGACGGTCAAAAAGTATGAAAGTTGGGTATCTGAGGTTATAGCTTTCTAACAAAAAAAGAATTTTTAAGATCCGATGATTAGAACCGATTTTGGAAGGGGGGGTACGGACGGACAGACGGACATCGACCGCATGTCAATACCTACTTTTTCATTTTTTTAATTCTTTCGAATTAAAAAAAGAAAAGTAGGCTAAAAAAAGGAAAGCTCTGGGTATACCAAAGGTGCCCTCGCGTGAATTTCGAATGTAAGAAAGCTACGAAACTTAATTTTGTAAGTTATTCTTTAAATAAGTGTTTTTTGTAACAAAATTTTTAATAGTATATTTGCGCATCATAATTCAACATGTCCTAACAATGATATGCGCAACCAAACTAAATTCTTATTTTTTTTTAAACACGTTTTAACGCACGTTACGCATCCGACAGGTTTTGAGGTTGAGCTATAAAATAATGTGTGTGTTTTTATAACTATATCGTAATATTGCTAATTGAATTTAAAGTACAACGGTATGCATGTAAGATTTAACCTGCACCCAATTTACTTTAATATATTACAAATAGTTATGCTCGAATTTTTATGGACTAGCACTCTTTATGAAACAGCACAATGAACTTCACGTAACATCAAAGCACATTATTACAGACTATACAAAATGCAATTTTAAATCTGAATTTAGATAATTTAAGTAGAGTAACGAAGGCTGGCACCTGAGCTAGAGGGAGCGTTACTCAACTTTTCGCTGCGGATATAACGCATCAAGAACAAAGGAATCCATAATGCTATTTCAATGACATACTATTACGCGGCAACGAAACTCCACGCAATGAAATTGTTTATAGTGACAGCCACAGACATAATAAAGTGTTAGGTGCCCATTTCGCGATGTCGCACATTTGTCCAACAATGGTTTTGGTGTACCAACAACAATTTACGTATTCAAATGGTATTATTTGTTTTACTTTGACTGCCAAATTTATTATTTATATTAATTGCACCACTTTATAAAATGAAAATATCAAACTCTCTATTTAATCCCAATTCCCAGACCTGGTGGAAGCGTAAGGACTTAACCAGGTCTAGGATTGAATAGAGCAGTGGTAGATTAATAACCGACTTAACAAACAGGGAATTCTTTTAACTAGTTTCCGCGTTACATATAATAAGAATAGCATTATATTGAAAGTGGGACACAAAAATCTAAACACCCGGTTCGTAAAATGTGCCCAATAATGCAGGCGAAAGCATATTATAATATGTTTAATTACGCTATAATATTTAATTCATATTATAACAATAATATTTTCAATTACGGTTTGAATAACTATAATAATATTTAGTGTCATTAAGAAAAAAATAATTATTTACATCGTCCATCAGTATATAAACAACACAACACAGCAAATCGTTTAAATCCTACACAATTCTTTGTAGTCGCCAAAAGTAGATAAACATTGCCATATAGCACCCCTGCGCTGATCAACATTCCTAGATTTAGGTTACCGTTTTTCCTCCCGTGTGATTCCCTCCACCCAAAGCCATTGCATGGTGACGGTTATAGGCTTTCTGCGCCTCTGTGGTCGGATCTTTGAAAGGCGTCAGCAACCAGGGCTCGGGCTGGAATCTCCCGCTCGCCAAGAGCCGCACATCGCTCTCTCCTTGGCGCCATCCTGCTTCCAAAGCGGAACGGATCTTGGAGAGCCTCCACACAAACCAGTCCAAGCTGGCGCCCGGGGAAGAGGCGTCCACGAAACAAATCTTTGCGTTGGCATCGCACACCAGAAGAGCGTTTATCGAGTGCTGCCCCCTGGAAATTAGGCGATTATCTACTTTAAATTTGCATATTCTCGCATTTGTGTCTAAACTTT
>JAFNEN010002497.1:0-15030 GCA_019343175.1 Oedothorax gibbosus
TTTTTTTTGATAGTTTTTTTAAATTTTTTAAATGTTTTAATTATATTTAGATGTTTATTTATTTAGTGTTCTAATCTTAAATGTTTTTAAAAAATAATTGAAATTTCCTTAAAAAGCCCTGCACTAAAAAATTTGGGATTTTTAGTCCTAAACTTTTAAAAAAAAATTTTGGGTTTAAAAATTGTATCTAACCCCATATTTTTTTTTTTTTTTTCCTTTTTTGTTCAAGTGGGAGGGAAAAAATTCTAAACGTTAAAAACTCAAAATTTTTTCAAAGGGTACTAACACTTTTTTTTTTTTGGGGGTGGTGCAAGGGGTTTCCCTTTGGTTCAAAAGAAATTGACAAACGGGTTTTTTTTTTCTGAAACCCCCTTTTTACTTTTTAAACTGCTTGGATATAATGGTTTTGGGTTGTTGGTTGCCAAGCAAAAAAAGGGCCCAAATGGGGAAAAACCACCCCTTTCCCATTTTTTTTGAAAACTCGGGGTTTTAGCAAACCCTTCCCATTAAATTTTTTCCAAGTTCGCCGAAACTCACCAAGGAATGGGCCCCCCTTTAAAAACCCAAACTGTTTCCTTTACGATTTATCCAATTTTTTTTTGGGGAAATTATTTAACATTTTTTCCCAAAAAGTATTTGTATAAAAAAAAGAAACTCTTGAAAAAGCTATAAATATTTTTTAAAATTATCCAGAATTTATTTTTTTCAAACTAGCAAATAAGTTTTCTTTTAAAAGGGGTTTAAAAAATTTTTTCTCTGAAATTTTTTTCCCAGCTTTTTTTTGGGTTAATGGAAAATTTAAATAATTTAAATTTGCCCAAAAAATAATCTATAGGGTATAATTTAATAATTATTTAAAAATTTCCCAAACTTTGTTTTAAATTCAGTTTTGATATCAAATTTGTGAAATTTTTTTTGCTGTATCCTATTTTTTTTAAAAGATTTTTTTTTTTAGTTTTAATGTACATTTTTTTTTGCCTAGGGCTTTTTTTTGAAATTTTTTGGTTTTTCATTTCTAAAAAAAAACAAATTTTTTTTTCACTTTTAAGTGATGTATTCAATCGAAAAATTTTTAAAGTACAAAAATTTGGGGTGCAGTGGATTAGTTAAAAGAAAAAGGAAATTTAAAAATTTCCCCCCTTTTTAATTTTGGGTTTGGGTTTTCCTATGGCATTTTTGGTTTTTAAAATTAAAAAAATTTTTAACTTTATTTTTACACTTTTTTTTTAAAAATTTAAAACTCTGCAATAAAAACTTGGGAAGGGGAAAACAAAACACAAAAAAAAAAAAAATTAAATTTTGGGAAAATTTTTTCCAAATAAACTCTTTTTTAATGAAAGTGTAATCTAATAAGGGAGACAAAAGACATTTTAAACCCCTAGGCACCGAAATCTCAAAAATTTTTAAAGCTGAAAAAATATAAAAAAAATTTTTTTTTTTTTTTTTAATATTGTGCGATATAAAAAATCAAACTTTTCCCAAAAATTTGGGAAAGAATACTTTGAGTTTTCAAAAAATAATTTTCCCTTACCACCCCCAATTTTTTAAAGGGACGTAGTATTCTAAAAATTAGGCCCCTCTATTCATCCTTACTTTTTTCCCCACTGCTTTTAAAATTTAAAAATTTTGGGGAAAAGCTTTTATAAAATCTTAGCCCCATAACCCATTTTTCATGCCCCAAAACTAAAAATGCTACAGCCCAAGTGTGATCTTTCAAAATATTCGGGTGCATCAACTAAGCCCTTAAAAAATTCAGAAAAAAAAAAAGGGAAATTTCGGGAAGTTTTTAAATAGCATAAGGAGACCATTTTTAAAAAAATTAAATTTCCATTGCTGCTCACAAAAAATCCGGACAAACTTTATTAATTTTGTGGTGCCCGCCTGGGGACGAAGAAAGGAAAAATCGTGGGTTTGGTGGCCCCTTTTTTGCCCGGGGTAAACACCCGTGGGGGAACCGCTCACCTAGGGGAAAAATGCTGTTTATGCTGCCCCAAACATTTTAAAGTTTGCCCCTATAAAAAAAACTACACCCGGGCCCGCCCCCCGGACTTTTTTTCTCTCTTTTTTGATTTTAAACCCATTTTTGCTCCCTTTGGCTTGGGGTTCCCAAATTTAAATAAAATTTTAATTTGTTTTACTTTTTAATAAATTTTTCTTTTTTTAATGATTTTTTTTAAAAAAATTTTTGTTAAAAGGGTTAAAATAAGCTAGTATTTTTTTTAACCCGGGGCTTCGCAAAACGCTTGTAAAAATTTATGTTTAAAAAAAAGTTAAAAAAAAATTTTTTTTTGTTATTTTTAAAATCGCTAATGAAAACATAAAATAAATTCGAAGGGTGTTTTTTTTGGGATGTTTTTGTATTTTTTTTTCGAAAGAGGGCATAAGGGGGTTTTTTTTTTTTTACAGTAAAAACCTCAATTATCCAATAGGGAATTAGGCCCAAAAGGGGAAGGGTTCAATAAGGGAAAATTCGGGAAATAATAAAAATTTTTTAAATTTTAAATAGAAAAAGCTTAAAACCCCCAAAAAACCCAAACCCTCCAAAATTTTGGGGCCCTTTTTCGAGTTGCAAACAGGGGCTTTCCCTATTTAAAGAAAAATCTTTAAACTGAGGTTTTTCATGGAAAACAAAAACTGCAAAAAATTTTTTTTTAGGTTTTTTTTAAATTTTTTTTAAAAAAAATCATGTGGGGTTTTTTAAAAAATTAAAAACCCAAAAGGAAAAAATTCTTAATTTTTATTTTATAGTCCATTTTCTTTTTAAGCCCTTTCCGAAAATTTTAGGAACCCCCATGTGTTTTCCGAAATTTTTTATCCCCTTAAAATTTTCCAGTTTTTAAAAAGCGGTACGGGTTTTCCCAAATTTACAAAATTTACCTTTAAAAATTTAAACGATGTTTTAATAAAAATTTTTTTGAAAATTTATCAGAATCCCCATAAAATTTTCAAAAGACGGGTTTTTCCTTTTGTAAAACCGCGTAAAAAAACCTTTTGGGTTTTTTTTTTTATGTGGATTTGGGAAACCGTGGGTTAAACCGAGATTTCCTGGAAAACCCGGGTTTTCTACTATTTTTAAAAAAACCCGAAAATTTTTTTTTTTTCCATATGCATTAAAAAAAATAATTCCTTTTAACTAAAAAAATTTTTTTTGGGGGGGCAATTTTTAAAAGCGTTGTTTTAAAAGAAGTTTTTGCTTTTCCCAAAATTTTTTATCTATACATTTTTTTTTTTTAAAAATTTAAAATTATTAAAACTGAACTTTTTTCCCAGTTTATTCCAAAAACTGACAGGGGACAACCCCAAAAAGAGCATTTTTCACGAAAAAAACCCAAGGTAAAACAAAAGGTCTTTTCCACCCCTTAAAGACCCAATATCCCCCCCTTCAATCCCCAAAATTTTTGTTCCTTTTCCCAAATTACGGCCAGACGTCATACCAAACGAAAAGTGAGTTTTCCCAAACTACAGTTACGATTGGAATCATTTATTTTCCAGACTTCCCGACTACAAAAAACCTTTCAAAAAAGCTATTCGAAAAGGGGGTTTTGGCCAACTAAACATATTGGACAAAACTTTCCCTTTTCGGGGGGTTTAAAAAATTCTTTCCCAAATTTCTTTTTCGGGATCCCAACCCAAAGATTGGTTGTTTTTTTTCCATAAAGGGGATTCCCCCCCCAAAAAGTAATGGGCCCACACAATTGAGTCCTCCACTGCCATTTTTTTAAATTGTGATTTAAATTCATTCTTTTTTTAAACCCAGCCCTAAAAAGGGATTTTTTTTATAGCGATTTGGGCCCCATTTTCTCCAGGAAAACCCCAAGGGTTTTTCATTCCTGGGGTTTTAGGGCCTTCCCTATTTTTTTTTCCTTTGGGGCCCAAACCAAGCAAACATTGATTGAAATGCTCCCCCTGTTTTTTCCCCTGCCCACTTTTAAAATCCACCATTGAAAAACCAAAATAATTACCCTAAAATTTCCCTGGTGAGTTAGATTTACGGGCCCAAAAGTTGCAAATCCCCAAAAAATTTCCCAAACTTAATAAAAGTCAAAAAAAATTTTTAGACAAGACAAATAGGCGGTTTATTTCTGGGCAGATGGAAATTCCCCTAAAACGGAGGGGGGAAAAGTTTTTTTTAGATTAAAAAGTTATTAACGTAAAACTAAAATCCTAAATTTGTAAAATTTACTTTTCCAAGTTTTCAAAAAATTGTGCCCGTAATCCTCCCAATTTTCCATGAAAAGACCTTATTTAAAAAACTGGGGATGCGCCCTTTTTCCAAACCCCCAAGAGTTTATTATTTTTTTCCTCTTTTTTTTTAAGATCAAAAAAAACAAAACTTTAATTTGGAGATATTTGCAGAAAATCCTTTTTTTTCAGTGTTTCCCGGGCCCGGGTCTTGTGCCCTTTATTTAAAGTCTTTTCACCCCTCATTTAAAAATTTACATACAATGCAAATTCTACAAATGAAGAACCAAAGGCCCATATGCCTTATCCCTGTGATAACAACTTTGCCAATTAAACTAAACCCCCATTGAAATTTTTTCGTGAAAAAAAAAAATTTTTGATTTTCCCTTAAAGTCAAAACCCCCAAAAAAATTGGGGATAAAAAAATTCTTCCATCAAAACCATGATCTTTTTTCTGGTAAATACCTAATTTTTTGGGTTTAATTTTTGAACTTGGTGAAATGAGCTTAAATGGGTCGGGTTTTAATTTAAACAAAACCGCAAAAAATAAACTGAAAACCCCCACTTTTTTCTTATCTAAACCGAAAAAAATTTTGATTCTAAAATTTTTTTAAAAATTAAAGGGGAATGAAAAATGAAATTTTATTGAGACCCCCCCCAAGGGTTTTCCCAAGAACGTACTTAAAATTCTGTATTTAAAAAGCAATAACCCCTATTTATTTTTGATTGAAAAAAAAAATTTTTAGATAGTAACAAACCAAAACTAAAATTTTAAATATTTTTTTGTAGTCAAATTAAAAGAAATTACTAATCAACTCTCCCCCAAATCTTTCCCAAATATTTTTAAATTAAAATGCAATTTTTTCGAAGAAAAAATTTAAGTACGAAAACGCTGCTTGTAAAAAAAATTTTTTTTTCGGGGGGGGGGGGGGGTGGCCCAAACCAAAAGTATCGATTCTGGGTTTTGGTTTTCCCCACGCAAAAAAAACCTTACTGTTTTTGTCGTCCACCTACCATCGATTTTTTTTTGGGAAAATGAAAAGTCCCCCAAAGGGAGCCCAGTTAATGAGCATGTTTTAAAACAAGGGACAGATTTAAAATTTTTTTAGCTTATTTTTCAAAGGGGTGCTTTTTATGAAAGGGTTTTTTGGGGGAATTTAAAGAATTTATAAAGTGGTTTTTGATTTTTTTTTTTTTCACTTTAAAACCTATTAAAGCAAATTGTTATTAAGTTTTTAAAATTTTTTATAAATGAAAATTGGGAACCCTTTGGGGGGTTTTTTTTTGAAAAATAAGCAAACAAGGTGATTTCCAAACAAAATGTTTTAAAAAAACTTTTTAAAAAACCCCCAAATTTGACCGTTTTTAGGTTTTTTAAAGGTACCAAGTGGGAAAAAAACTTTTTTTTCAGAAAAAAAAAAATTTTTTTTTTTTCTTAAATTAAGCCACAAAACAAAAAAATCCCATATAAAATTTTTTATTATTAATCATGACTTGACTTTATTTCTGTTTGTAAAATAAAAATTTTTTGGGGGCCAAGATTATTTTCTTTTTTTTTTTCAATAGCTTTAATGTTTTTTCCGACGTTTTTTTTTCCCTAAAGGGTAAATAAACCCAAAAATCTGCCCGTTTTTAAATTTTTTTGTGATTGCCTGTTTTTCATGTCCGGTGCTAAAAATAACCATTTACATGTGGGGAAAATGTTTAAGTACAAAAGCAAAACCCCCTACTTTGTTTTTCTTTAAAGAAGGACTCCATGTTTATTCCCTTTAAACCCCACTAAACGTTTTTCCCCACTTGGGAGTTTGTGAAAAAATAAATCTACTTTTAAGGTTTTTTTTAAAAAAAACAAAATTTTAAAACCCGGGGTGTTTTTAAAGGGTTTCCCCTTTATGGTCAGGGCCTGGAAATTCAATTTTTTAAATTGGTTTTTCTTAATTCAATTTAGGTTTTAAGTTTTTTTAAAAACAAAAAAATTTTTTTTAAACCCGTTCCCCCCGATGACTATGGGGTCTAAAATGAAACCATTTTTCAAAATTAATTTCAAACTAATATTAAAATTTTAAAATTATTATAACATCTCCAGTTTTTAAAACTTAGGGGGGGAAAATATATAAAATTTTTTTTATTTAATGAAATTTTTTAAAAATACCAACTCTCTAGTTATGATTTTTTTTTTATGTGCCCAAAATGAATTTTTCCCAAAAAATTAACCTTAAACCCAATTTTTTTCAAATTCCCAAAAAGTTTTTAAAAAAATTTTGGAAATTCCCACTAAAAAGGGCCTTGAAATTTTTAACACTCATATTTTTTTTGTAATTTTTCCCCGTATTATTTACAAAGGCCTTTTTCAGTAAATTTTTTTTGTAAATGCTTAAAATGTTTTAAAAATTTTTTGATTGTTTAATTCCCCCCCTCAAGCCAAAATAGGGGAAAGGGTTTATTTTTGAATTCAATTTTTGGGTCCGGTACCTTAAGATTAAGAATTTTTTAATTTTTTTTTTTAATAAACCCTTAAAAATTTTTTTTTTAAAAAATTTCAAGAGTGGATATGCCCGGAAAGGAAACTTTTTTTAAAAGTGATTCAGAATTTTTTTTTTTTTTAAAAACCCTATAAATCCTCATTTTTGTTGGTTATTTTTTGCTTGTAATATGCATTTTTTTTGGTATTTTGGGGGTTTAGTGAAGGTAAAAGTATTGTTTTTAAAAAATTCCCTTTTTTTTGTGAGGATTTAGTATTACAAAATGCCCTTTAATTATGTTTTGTGTAGTAAAAAGGAACAAAAATGAGTGAATAAAAGAACAAAATTTTTTTAAAATTTAAAATTGTCTTTTAAAAATTTTTTTAAATTTTAAATGTAAAAACATTTTTAAAATTTTGCTGTTTTTCTTGTGGGAAATTTTTTTTCCCCCCTTTTAAAAAAAAAAAATAAGGGTAAAACTGTAATTTTAAGTTATAAAAATTTAAAGCCAAAATTTGTGTTTATTTTTAAAATGGGGAAGGGGTTTGAAAAAAGCATAAATTGTTTCTGTTTGGGTTTTATTTGTTTTTTTTTTAGGTTTAGTTTTGGGGTTATGGGGTACTCAACCTGAGGGATCAAATTTTTTTTTTTCAAAGATTATTTAAAAAAAATTTATTATCCAAAATATGTTTCATATGTTTTTTCCCAAAATTTTAAACAAAATTAAAAAGTTTAAAAATAGTTTTTAAAAAATAAATTTAAATTTTAATAAAATTTTATGAAGTTAAAAAAAATTTTTTGGTCAATACTTACATAAATTTTTTGTAAATTTAAATATACTTTTTTTTTAATAACCCGTTTTCAAAAAAAAATAAAAATTGGGGTTTGGGGCCCAAAAATTGGGCCCCCTTCCCCAGGTTTCTTCAAAATAAGAAATGGGGGCAAAAGTTTAGCAGGGAGAAAAGAAAACCCGGGAAAAAAAGTTTAAACCCAAAAAGGATAATTTTTAACCAAATTTTTTTTTTACAAAAAGAGTAAGAAAATTTTTTTACAAAATTTTTTATTTGAAAATAGGGGTTTTTTTTTTAAAAACTCTATATTCCAAAGGGAAAATTTTTTATGTGCCAAAAATTTTTAAATACCTTGAATTTTTTAAATTTTTCCCGATTATGTCTATTTTTACAGTGACTAAAAAAAGTACTGAAAAGGGGGTGTTTTAAATTTTTTTTAAAAGAAAAGACCGGTAAAAAAAAAAATTTTTAAATTTTAAGTTTTTTTGGTTAAGGGACGGGGTAATGAAAACAGCCAGCTTTTAAATTTAGTTTGAAATTTTCGTCGCAAACCCAAACTACACGAGGGGTATTGGGGACGGGGAGTAAAATTTTTTGAAACCCCAGCAAATGCCCAGCCGCACCTGAGTTTGGCACCCAACGCAACCCTTAAGGGCGACATAAAAGCGCAAAACGTTGGGAAATAGGAAGAGAATTTTCCCCTGCAAATCCCTCTTCGGGGGATTATTCCCCTCGGACATTTTTGACTTTCCCCGGGCCGTTTTTAGGTCGCATTATTTTTTGGGGATGCCCCCGGCCCGAAACCCGGGGCCCCTTTTGCATGCTTTGGGGGACCCCTAACCCCCCTGGGCCCCCCCAGCCCGCAAGAATTACATAGCCTAAATACACTTTTTTTATTCCCAAAAAAAACAAGCTGTAAAGCTGTGTAAAAATTGTGATCTTTTTTTTACTCAAAATTTTTTTTTTTTTTTTTTTTTAAAAAATTTTTTTTCTTAAAAAATTGTCCCCAGTTTCCTGAGAAATTTTATGTGTTCGATTGTAGATCATAGCGATCCCTATAAAGGGGTTAAAATTAAAATTTTTTTTTTTTTAATTTTTTTGAACGTTTTTTAAAGGTTAGTTTTTCCAAATTTTTTAAATTTTTGAAAAAATTAAAAAAACGACATCATGTTTAAAATTTTTTGGATAATAGCTTTAAAATTTCTTTCCTTTTTTTAAAAAATTTTCAACCACAAAATTTGGGGTGCAAAAGTATAAATTTTTTTCCTAAACATTCTTAAAAAACTTTGCTTAAAAATAATTTTGTTTTTTATTTTTTTTTTGTGTAAGAAATGATTTTAAACAGCCACTGATTTTTCTCTTGCAGTTTGAGAAATTTTCAAAAAAACCTTAAAAACTATTTCCAAAAAAAAGCACCTTTTTTTCTTTCCCTTTTCAATTGTTTTACTGTCCCAGTCCCCCTTTTCAACATTACACGGCCTTTTGTTGATTCAAAGATCCTTGGGCGCTTTTTGGGGTAAACCCGTTTTTTTTATCGCTGCAACATGGCCAAAACACGGGAAAAAATGTCATTTTCATTTTCGGGGAAATTCCCCCGGTAGGAAGGGTAAGTTTGGGTGGGGCCCCCTCCCTGGGCCCAGTGGTTTTAAAGGGTCACCTAGAGGTTTCAAACCCTTCCCCAGGAGTGCGGGGGGGTTCCCAATCCCCCTTTCTGCCAGTCATCCTATAAAAAACGGATCCCGTTTCTGGAAATAGTAAAAAAAAACCCCATCACGGATGGGCCCGAGTCACAGGGGCCGACGTGCCTTTGTTTTAAAATCGACTTTGGGGGGGGGTTTGCACAATTTTGCCGAAAAAAATAAAATTTTTTTTTTTAATTTCAAAAATTTAAAAAAATTTTAAATTTCTTTTAATTAAACTTTTAGTAATTAGAAATTTTTAATTAATTTTAATTAAAATTATAAAAATTTAAATATAAATTAAAAAAAATTTTTATACAAATTTAATTGCTTTTTCAAAATTACTTCAACCCAAAAAGAATATTTGAGAATAAACTTTTTTTGTTTTTTGGGGGAAAAGACGTTTAAAGCATGCATTTTAAAGCTTCTTCGTTCTACATAAAAAAATTATTTTTAATTTAATTAGTTAATTAAGTCTATTATTTTTTACCTTTTTTTGGGAAAATTTAATTTGCAAAGATATAATTTTTATTTAATATAAAAAAAAATTATTATTTCTTAAAATTTAAAATTGGGGATTTTTTTTTAAGTTAATTTTTTTAAAAAAAAACTATTCGTATTTGGTGATTTTAAAGTTATTTAAGTGCAATTTAAATTTAATAAAAAAAAAAATTTGGGATTTTATACATTTTTCAATAGTAACAAAGCGAATAAACTACGGATTGTACAAAACAAAAAAAAAATTTAAAATTTACTTTATGAAATTATGGAAAAAATATCTTTGACACGCAATTCAATTGTAAAATTTACATTTCTCATTTTCTATGTATAATTATAAAATTATAGTTTTTTATTACTTTAGATTCTTTTTAAGTACAAGTATATATTAAAAAAATATTTAATTTAACACACTAAAATGATACATTTAATTGATAAGTAACTTATATAATAAAAAAAAATAGTAATTTCTTACCTAATTTTCAAAGAACAATCAAAGTTTCTTCTCGATATTTTTGCTGTTTGAAGAAGCATTATTTTTTCCCGATTGCTCTTGTTCAATTTTTTTTGTTAGCCGCAACATTCGTAAAGTATAAATCAAGAGTATTTGATTTTCTTTTTTGTTTCAATTTTAGTTTTAGAAGACATGTCAAAAATAAAAGCAGCTAAGTGGAGTGATTGTTTTGAATAATGATAATCATACGAGCATCATCGCATCGACGAAATAAAACAAAAACAGTGGACACCGATACGTCTTGTCTCTCAAAAATCCTCTTTAAAAAAGTAAGTTTAAAAAAAAAAAAATAACGTACATACAAGTTTTTGAGATCACTTTAAACCCCCAAAAAAGTAGCCATGAAAGTATTAAAAATTGAAAGACAAAATGGGGAGCGACCCATTTTAACAAAAAAAGGCAACCCCCCAATTGGACCCAATGTCGCTCCCTTATTTTAAACCCCCCCCCTTGTCGCCATGTGTGGTCATCACTATTTTTATTACTAAAAAGCACTTTAGCCGCCCGCGTAAAATTACCAAAAAAAAAAGGTTTGAAAATGTTGGGGGCCCGGACAAAAAAAAAAGGAATTTTTAAAAAGCCTCACCTCATCTCGATCTAGGGTTTTTAAAAAATCATTTTATTTTCCTTTTGGGAAAACAACCCCCCCCAAATAAAAAATTTTCGGGGGAAGCTCATTTTAATTTGGGGATTTTTTTCCTCAGAAAAAAAAACAATTCACTGTAACTTTAAGTGACGCTTGTCTAGACCCCCTTTTTGTTTTTTGGGAAACAAAAACCCCAACAACCCCAATGAGGTTGTAAAGTCATTTAGAATATATATCACCCTATCCAGATTTCCCGGGAGTAGGGAAAATTTTTCCCCAAAAGCCTTTTTCCTTAGGCCCCCTTGGGGGGGTTTCCCCCTTTTGGGTAGAAAATCGAAGATGCTTTTAAAGGTTTGGGGAAAGGGAAAAAAAAGGGGAAAAATTTTGGCCCCCCCATATTTTGGGAAAAAGCTTTTGTTTTGTCTTTTCCCTGAGGGGGGTAAGTTTTTTGCGTGTTCCAAGAAAAGATTTTTAATTTTCTATCTTTTGAAAAAGGCGGCTATTTTTATTTACTATTTCGGTGCTTTTTGCAAAAGCAATCCCCAAAAAATCATCTTTTTAACCCAATCAAAAATGGTTTTTTTAAAAAAATCTTTTAGTTCTAAATTTTTTTAAAATTTTTTAATTTCCTACCCCAAATTTTAAAAACTTAAAAATTTTAAATTAAGAAAAGTTACACTAATTTTTTAGATTAATAAAATTAAATGGTTATTAGATAAAATTTTTAACAGATCCCCAAAATTTGGGTACATTTGATAAATTTTTAAGGGAAATCCCTATCAATCTTTTATGATTAATAATTTAAAATTATTATTAATATTTCTTTAAGATATTCATTATAACATTAATTTCAAAATTTTAATATTAATTTTTTTTTTTTGGGATATGCTGAGTTAAAAACCCGGGAAAGCGGGGAAAACCCTTTTTGTTTTTAAGAGTATATTTTTGTCTTAATTGTTTTAAAAAAAATTTTCCAACGGGAGTAAATAATAGTTTTATGTTCAACGTAGAGTTTTCAAATTTTCCACCGTTTAGTACAAATTAAAACGAAGTAATTGACTTTAGTTGCTTTTTTAGTCGGTTTCCAAAACCCACTGATAAGGGGAAAACTTCGGCTCACGAACCCAGAGAGCACCAAATTTCCCAAGATAAAAGCCCTAAAAATTCCCTTATTATTAAATAAAACTGGATTGAGATTAGAGCAATTTACAAATACCAAAAATTCCAGCTGTAATGTAAATTAAAAATTAGTTGAAAGGGATTATGAAAAATTAATAAAAAGATATCAATAAACCTTTTTTGCTATACCGTCTAAAAAATTTTTATAATGTCTTTTCTAATTATTATTAAAATATATATAAATGCCAGCTGCCCGCCATTTCTAAAATTTTTCCCAATTTACTTTTGTTTTAAACAGGGGGTTTTGCTAGAGTCGGGCATTTGCGTTGTGTCCCGGATTTTTAACGGTGTACAATTTCTCTAAATAAATTTTTACAGTTCGGGGATTAAAATACAAAAAGACAAAAAATTTTTAAAAAATTTTCTGAATAATGTATGGGATATAAGGAGTTTTTAAGGCGGCATTTGCGGTTTTGTCCCGGATTTTGAAACTGTTTTTACAATTTCACTAAAAAATTTTGGGACATTTTGGTATTTTAAAAAGAAAAATTTTAAAAAAATTTGCCGAATGTGTGTTTTGACTGTATGGTTTCAGTTTTGTGAGTCGGAATTTTCGTTGGGGAACCCCATTTTTAAAACCCGGGATAAACATTTCTTTTAAAAATATCACCAGTGCGGTATTAAAATATTTAAAAGACAAAAAATTTCTAAAAATTTGGGCCCAATAAATTTAGGGGATGTCAGGAGTTTTTAGAGTGGGCCCTTTGCGTTTTGGGCCCCTCCCGATTTTTTAACTGGTACACATTTTGCTAAATAAATTTCAATGTTTTGGGATTAAAATATAAATGACAAACATTTCTTAAAAAAAGCCCCATGGCTTTTGGTATGTCAGGGGTTTTTTGAGTCGGCATTTGCGTTTTTGTCGAATTTTATCTGTGTTACAGATTTTTACTAAAAAATTTCACAGTTCGGTATTAAAAAAAAAAAATGACAAAAGTTTATTAAATTTTCCCAAAAAGGGCTTTTTGGTTTTTCAGAAGTTTGTCATCGGCATTTGCGTTTGGGGGCCCGGGTTTGTGTGCACATTTTACAAAAATTTTTACACTTTAGTACACAATAAAAAAAGACAAAAATTTCAAATTTTTCCGAAATTGAAAATTTTTTTCAAAAAACGGGGGGGGGAGACGCCCCCTTCGCCCCCCCCCCTCGGACCCTCCGCAGTACCCCTTTTTTCTAATGCAAGCCCGCAAATTTTTTATGCCATTTTTTACGGTTTTTTGTTTGAGAATAGATTTTCTGAACTTGTACATAAAAAATAAACATAGAAACAGAATAATTGGGGAAAAGGACTAATATGAAATAAGTTCCCTTACTCCAAAGTTTAAAATTTTAATCACAGGCCAAACAATACAACAAATTTCGCATAAAAAACTAAAACAGTATATTTTTGTAATTTTTAAAATTTTTTTTTTGAGTTTATACATTTTTTTTTTGATTTTTTTTCCTTTAAGTAATAAATAAAACTGTAAATTAATACCATTTTAATCTTTTAATTTCTCCTTTATTATAAGCATGTTATAAATAAACAAATAGCTAAACCATTAAATATAAAGTTTCTCAGGAATTTAATTCAATAAGCCTTTGATCACTTTTAGAAGATTTAATGTTATACTTTAATTAAAATTTTTGGTCTGGGTGGTACGCATGTGCAAAAATGTTGGGGACCTCTGGTCTACACTATAAAAAAATGCTGTTGTTTTTAGGCTATGTCCTGACTACGCCACAAAGGCAACAAATGCCACAAAGGCAACAAAACTTGGCGACTTGGCAGGAACTTAAGGACTTAAAGGAATTCTTTATTATATTTCTGTAATTATATGTTTTTTTCTGTAAAATTAACCGATTTCTTACAGTGTAGAACGACAAATTTTGAAAGGGTAGTAAAGTTTTGTAATTTATTCAAAAATTAAAGTTCAGTTTAATTTATCAGTAAACTATTTAAATATAATCGTTATCTGAACTACATGAACTTTGTTTGAAAAAAAACGCAATAAACTAGGGTTTTTTTTATTTAAAATTAATTACTGTAACAAATATGAACTAATATACAATCCCTGGACAAATTATTCGACGCACTGTATTTTTTTTAGTAATTTTATGTTTCTTGAGAGTTTTTATGCAATAATGGTATATTTAAACTACAATATTATTGATTTTTATTTAAAAGAATTGTTGTCGACTAACATCAGGGCCGGCCCAAGGGTAGTGCCCGGACCGCAATGATCTAGGGGCGCCAAAACCATGAACAATGAAAATAAACTGATAAAAAAATTAAGTTAATTTTTTTAAAAAATTAAGTAATTAATTAAAACCCCGATGATAATTAAGTTATCATCGGAGATTTAAAGACTGGAAGCATTTAAGCGACTCTTTAGCACATCATGAAAATGCTAAAACTCATAGATTGTTTGAAATCATGGCTTGAATTGAAGCAAAGATTGAAAATAGGTGAAACAATAGATGCAGTTTCTCAGAAACTCATTGATTCTGAGATAAATCTCTAGTCTGAAGTTCTCTCTAAGCATTAATCAGTCGTTAAAAGCTAGGCGAGAGCTCCTTTGCTTTTCGAGGGAAAAAGCGATAACTGTATGAAAACAATAAAGGAAACTTTTTTTAAGTTATTCAGTTTTTGGGTGAGTTTGACCAAAATGAAGGAACACGTTCGCAGAGTCCTCAATAAAGAAGAAATCAAAGCTAATATCTAGGGAAAAAATACAAAAAGTAAAAATTGAATTTTTACATGACAAAATAAAGCACCACGCCAATGAGCAAGTTAAAAAGGGCCAAGTATTATTTCCCTGATTCTTTAATGTACTCCTGATGCAAGTAAGTAGAACAGATGACATTTTGGGGAAGATTTGTCCCAACAGGAAACAGAGTTGAAATTCAAGTTCAACGAACATTTTTTTTGGGGTTTTTACCCATTGAGAGATCAAAAACTAAGGAATTGTCAGAGGTTTTTCTAGAAGAGCTAGAGAAAAATGGGTTACATAGAAAACATGCGCGGTCAAGGGTAGACAATGGTTTTCCCAAAAAGAGGAGAAAAAACGGGAGTACAAACAAAAATCAAAATATAAACCCCCCCACATTTTTTGGGTTCCCTGCAGACCATTTGCAAATTAAATTTGGTGTAAAAGAT
>JAFNEN010002498.1:0-14843 GCA_019343175.1 Oedothorax gibbosus
AACCCACTTGGGTTTTTCCAGTATTTTGGGTGTTTTTATTCAGAAATTTTGTGATTTATTTAGGGAAGTTTTAATTTATTTATCTATACATTAAAATTGGTAAAACTAACATAACATCTTGGGAGATAATCGGGAAAATTTGATGTAATTTAATTTAGAACAATTAAAAAATTAATTGCATATGGTTGTTAGATAAATGTATATTTAAATTTATAAATGTATTGTCTAGAACCAAGTATTGTTTGTTTGTGTAGTGTAAAATTTATATAATCGGAATATTAGTATAATTTAAATTTGTTAAATGCATTTTAAATATTGAAGGTACAAAAAGTCATAATTATATTAAGAATATTAAAAATATCAATTAAAAATGATATGAAATGGTATATTTTTTGGATGCATAAAAAGTTTTTTTTTTTTTAAATTTTTCAGTGAAGGCAATTTTAAGTTCAATTGCCACTTGGGTTTCTCAATGGTTTTTTTTTTTTTTAAACCCACCTTGGTTTTTTCGGGTCCGGTAAATCATAAAACCCTGCAAAAATTAGCTATACGGCTATCTTCTCTAGAATTTTAAACAATTAACAAAAAGACTTACTTTAATGTGTTTATTTAAATTGCTGTGGATAACTAGCTGTATTGTATGTGCTTCCTCGCATAACTTGCACATGAACTTGTCATTTTTTGCCAAGGGAAGACAATACTGAAAAAAAAAATTCTGCGTAACAAGGACATGGATGATATCTGGCTTTTCTTCCGCACTCACACATCTTCGATTTTCGTCGTTTAGTTTAGTATAACAAATGATTCATAAAAAAAATAGTGAAAATCGGAAAAATTCTTAGAACTAAAATTGCACCATTGTCCAAAGCTAAATAATTTAAATCCGAACTGCCGAAAATTATCAATAGGAAATGCCATTGCCAGAGGTTTGAAAGTAATCTGACCATTGAAAAGTTTAGATGTGAGGCATAGTCATAGCACCCCCACACACTATAAGTAAATTAATACAAACCAAATACACGAAAATGCAGTCTGCAACGAGGAATCACACGGGGGGGAAACGTTAACCTAAATCTAGGAATGTTGATCATCGCAGGGGTGCTATATGGCAATGTTTATCTACTTTTGGCGACTACAAAGAATTGTGTAGGATTTAAACGATTTGCTGTGTTGTGTTGTTTTATATACTGCTGGACGATGTAAATATTTATTTTTTTCTTAATGACACTAAATATTATTATAGTTATTCAAACCGTAATTGAAAATATTATTGTTATAATATGAATTTAATATTATAGCGCAATTAAACATATTATAATATGCTTTCGCCTGCATTATTGGGCCCATTTTACGAAACCGGGTGTTTAGATTTTTGTGTCCCACTTTCAATACTATTCTTATGATATGTAACGCGGAAACTAGTTAAAAGAATTTCCCTTTTTGTTAAGTCGGTTATATTAATCTACCACTGCTCTATTCAATCCTAGACCTGGTTAATCCTTACGCTTCCATCAGGTCTGGGAATTGGGATAAAATAGAGAGTTTGATATTTTCATTTTATAAAGTGGTGCAATTAATATAAATAATAAATTTGGCAGTCAAAGTAAAACAAATAATACCATTTGAATACGTAAATTGTTGTTGTTACACCAAAAACCATTGTTGGACAAATGGGCGACATCGCGAAATGGGCACCTAACACTTTATTATGTCTGTGGCTGTCACTATAAACAATTTCATTGCGTGGAGTTTCGTTGCCGCGTAATAGTATGTCATTCTGTCATTGAAATAGCATTATGGATTCCTTTGTTCTTGATGCGTTATATCCGCAGCGAAAAGTTGAATAACGCTCCCTCCAGCTCAGGTGCCAGCCTTCGTTACTCTACTTAAATTATCTAAATTCAGATTTAAAATTGCATTTTGTATAGTCTGTAATAATGTGCTTTGATGTTACGTGAAGTTCATTGTGTTGTTTCATAAAGAGTGCGAGTCCATAAAAATTCGAGCAAAACTATTTGTAATATATTAAATAATCTATATATAATCTTACATGCATACCGTTGTACTTTAAATTCAATTAGCAATATTACGATATAGTTATAAAAACACACACATTATTTTATAGCTCAACCTCAAAACCTGTCGGATGCGTAACGTGCGTTAAAACGTGTTTTAAAAAAATAAGAATTCAGTTTGGTTGCGCATATCATTGTTAGGACATGTTGAATTATGATGCGCAAATATACTATTAAAAATTTTGTTACAAAAAACACTTATTTAAAGAATAACTTACAAAATTAAGTTTCGTAGTTTTCTTACATTCGAAATTCACGCGAGGCACCTTTGGTATACCCAGAGCTTTCCTTTTTTTTTTCTTTTTGTTAAGCAGCAGGCAAAATATGTTTTTCCAAAAATATATTTATCTACAATTAGTTAAAATATTCTTAGTAATATGTAACATTAAATGAAGTTATTAAGAAAGTTTGTTTTTCCGTTTCTCAATGGCCCAAGGCAAGGCATGTTCCATTTCCATGCGTCTATTTTAGCTTCTAGGCACGAAGCATATGTCCCGGTGAGGGGGGTTAACCCCAAGATTTAGTTCCCAAGCATGCTTGTTTTTTTTATCGGCTGAGTTAACCTTATACACAATTCGGCATTCGAACCCTGTACCTGCTACATGAAAATGTTAAGCTTCCCACTCAGCCTTTCCCTTTTTGGGTAAATGTGTGGGAAGGGGATGGTAAGACCTATTACCTATTTATTATCTTGGTATATGAATTAAATGTATCCTAATTATACAAACCAATTGCTGTACAAAATCAATCTTTTTCCTTTACAATTATTATTTTTAAAGAATAATTGTTGAATATTTGAGTAAAATAGGTAAATAAATATATGCAAATGATTTAATATATTTTCATTTTTTTAAAAGTATTGTTACACATTACATTGTAAAGATAAATATAACTTAGCATTAATGACAAGAAGAAATAGCTTATAGGAATGCATAAAGATGCATTTGCATACAAACCAATATTCCGAGAGAAAACCAAAAGCTTTGAGTGGTTTTTTTTTTGCAAAACACAATTTCGATTAAAATGATCAAATTAAATGGGTTTTTATAATTTACTGTTCATAAAGATATTTATATTACAAGTGCCTTCAAAATAGCTACAAGACTGCATAGATATACCTCTGAGGGATACAGACGTATAAACCCGTCACCTGTCTGGTTTTCCAGCAACACACATAATTTTTTTTAAAAAATTATAAATTGAATAACTTTATTTAATTTTAAAATTGAAAGCGCGGAGGAGCCATTTATAACCATCTACTATAGAAATATAATTTTTTTAAAAATATTTAAGACATTAAATTTTTGGTTAAAACTTTTAATTTAAATCTCATGCATTGAAAACGAATTTACACTTCAGCTAATTTGTTTATCCCTCAGAGGGACATACAATACATCAAACTGGTTCCTAACTTTGTAAAAATATATCAAATTACTTTTTTTCTAAATCAAACATTCATCATTGCATAAATTTGGTATATTTTAAAATCAAGTTAAAAGAGCAACAATATAAAAAGCACACACATACAAAAATGAAATGCTGTTTATTGAACAAGGTTTATTTAAATACAAATATGGACACATAATTGTTCTTGTAGTAGTACCATCAGAGTTATTTAGTCTTAATTTGGTTAATCATTTCTTGATCAGTAGAGTATAAACCAAAAAAACACCCATCATTGATATCAATAAATGACACACAAAAATGAGCATCATTTAGTCCTGTTAGCCACGTCTCCTGAGAACAAAAGTACGATTGCTAACTGACGTTTAGATGTCCTTTCTTGGCTTAGGCAATAAAAGTTGGAAAAAAACCACTGAAATTTAGAACACACACACAAAAACAAGTAGTACACAGATGAAATTGTAGTTTTAGTAATAAATGGTGTGATGTCATTTTTAAAAAAATTCTTCAAAAGATGGCATTTTTTTTAAACATAATTACTGATTTTTTATAAAAAAAAAAGAGTAAATATCCCCAGCTGAAACTCTGTTTGGAAATCTACTTTGTAAATCAAGTCTAGTTATGACTAAAAACACGTAACTTGTATGGTAAAAAAAGTTTTTATGTACTTTTTTATGACTAAAAAAGTTTAATTTATTTTGCCTTAAAACAATACAATACTTTAGCTTGTAGCTATCCTACAAGTTAAGAAATTCAAGTAAACCAAGTTTGAATAATGAAATGTTGTGCATTTTTAACAAAAATTAAATAATTACTAATTACCCAAGTGCATGTTTTTTGCCATTTCTATTCATAAATAGGCGACTTGATTTACAAAGACTCAGAAAAATTCTGACATAGTTTTTACACTGAAATTTAAATTAAAACAACTAAAGTCTTCAATGATTGAACACATTGTAAAGTAGGATCAAAAACATTTGTTAGTGAACCACTTAAAGTTTCATAGATATACTTCCGAAATTTTAAAATATTAAATGCTAAACTTGTATCATAGTTATGGACAATTTAATGAGCATAGTAGCACACAAACACTTCACAACTGATGCTATCTTGCTGTAAACAATGGAAAGGACAATTTACCTGGAAGTCTATTTTAAATTTCTAATTAACCCACTGAGGGATACAGGCGTATAAACCCGTCTCCTAGCTGTCAGGTTTTCCAGCAACACACACATTTTTTTTAAAAAAAATATAAATTTAATAATTTTATTAAATTTTAAAGAATGGATTAGCCATTTATAACCATCTAATACAGAAAAACTTTTTTTTAAAATTTAATTAAATTTTTAGTTAAATTTTACATTTAATTATTATGCAGTGAAAACAAGTTTACACTTCAGCCAATTTGCTTATCCCTCAGAGGGTTAAAGATGTTAATTCCACTTTGCAATCATTTTTTTGTGGATCATAAACATCAAGTGTTTCTGTATTTTTATCAACCTTAACTAAAATCCAATGCAAATTACCAACACAAATAGGAATCAGTAAATTTGAATAGTCATAGGAGTCTACTATTAAAACACAAGTTGACATTGTCTGGCAACTGTAGAGCATATAGCTTGAATGAGCATATGCTTTCTTTCATATTCATGTGAAAGTCGGTACCCGACTTTTCACATAGAATATGAAAGAAAGCATCGACAATTTCGTCATACAACCAACCTCGGACAAAGTCATTATTAGATAACAATTTTAACTCTTTTTTCCTCTCCATCACTTACAGATGTATCAATCTCAGGAAAGTTAAAGAGTGACCACCAATAGTGTTTGGGACGGAATCGGAATTTAAATCGGATGTGAAGGAATCGTCACAAATTTTGATGCGCTTAGATGGAGAATTACCTAAAATTATTTTTCTCTTTTTTAGAACATATTTTTTGCTGGCGCTTGCTTGTTTTAAATAAATTTGATTGAGGTACTAGTTTTTGATTTGGAGGAACTTTGGAATAGGGAATAACACTGTTAGATTTTAAGTAATCAGCATTAACGATACCCTCAGAAACTGAAGCTAATGTATTTAAAGAAGTCAAAATATTCCATAAAAAGACATCTTGCACTGCCGAATTTTTTTATCAATTTTAACAGCTTGTCACATAATTTCTCGCAGGCAGCAACTATGTTTTCATTTAAGAGTGGGTTATACACATATTGTGAGTATTAACAGAATAAATGTCAACTTTATTATTGAAAGACACATTTAAATCTAAATCATCAGATTCGCAAAGTTCTTCACTACAAGTAGTTTTTTTTGTCTAAAGTTGTTTAGGGCATGCACTTTATGTATATGTTTACATAGATTTACACAATCTGTATCTGGGCAAGTGCACCGGTACAAATCACTGCATAATGAGGTACAGCACCTTTCAGCACATTTAAAATAACAGTAGTCTTGCAATAAACAAGTTTCATGTACAAGAGTAACTGTGTATTTTATGTTTTTATCACTGATTTATATTCACTGATTTTCTGATTTAGAGCATCAAGATTTGGAACATAATAACGGTGGGTGAGCATAATAATCTTCTTCACAAGGTATAACAGCCGATACAACAACCTTTACCTGAGGATTGAGCCGGAATATTCCATCGAATAAACACTCATACTTGCACAGGATCCCTGAAACAAAATCTCGATTAGTATTGTTTGTTCCGACATGTACAACAAACACAGTCGAGTTGTACGATTTCTTCATTGAAGAAATCTCCCTTGTCAATCCTTCGATCTACAGCCGGAACACACACAAAAGTCGAAAAAACTCCATTTTCCAACGAAATACTCCTTCAAACCCTTAATCATAGAATCACCAATGACCAACAACTTCATTTTGTCAAAATAAAGCCCGAAAAAAAACTTTCAAATAAAAGAATCAAAAATGCACGTGTTACGGGAGCGGTATAAGAAATGTAAACAGTTTGGCATATAAGTGATCGTTGATTCACCGCCATTGAAAATCTCGCCAAGAAAAAGATAGCCTGAGGTGAGGCCTGCAGATGGGGTCTGCAACAACTAAGATCCGTGATTTAATCCAAACATAGCCTCCTACATAGAATGCCGCGTATACTCGAGATATAACTTGGATCATAGCCTCCTACATAGAATGCCATCTAAACTCGAGAAATAACATAGATTCACAGGCTGTCCTCAAAAAGTACTCTGGTCGCGCCATCTCTTGGTAGTCGTTCGCAATTTTTAGTAGGAATGTATTCGCAATTCGCGGTGAATGACGGATCCAGCGGGCTATTTCGAATACCGTTCGGTACGAGTAACATAATAAACAAATGAGTTATTTTTTTTTATATTTTGTTTCTGCTTCCAAGCAATTTATTTGCCAGAGAAATTCATAAAATGCCATTTTAAATTTTAAAAAATCAGTCTTCATATTGTTTGAATAGTGTAAAAACTGTTACAGAATATATCTGCCAAAAATCACAATTTTTAGAAATTTAAGATTAAAAAGCTCAAAACAGCAAGCACATATTTTTTTAAAAAACATAATCATGTAACGAGTTTCTTTTTTTTTTAACTGTTTTAAAAAAAAACGCTATAGAACTATACATTTAAAATCCCCGTATAAGAATATTCTACTGGAGACTAAAACCACAAAGTAATGAGAATCTTGTTCAGAAGTTACATTATTAAAAAAAATAGTTTTGGCTTCTTAAAGAAAAATTAACAAATACTATAACACTTATGAAAATGCTTCTTTTTAAGAATAACAGTCCCTGAATAATAATACCATAACTTCGAACAACAACAAAATTTTAAAATGAGATAGATCATATAAATTTGTAAGTATAAAAGTGCATTTAAAGAAGAACAAAAGCAAATGTGTGTTTAAACTATATATTAGGAAGGGAAAACAAATAATAATAAATTATTCATTATAAAGTTTTAAGAGTAAAAATATTTTAGAATAGATGATAATTTTTTTCAAAAAAAAAGAATACTAATTGTAAAAATTCTTTACCTAATATATTCCATTTCGTAGGCATTCCCTATATAGAAACCCACCGTGTTCTTTCTTTAATTTATAGGATGGTATGATGCAAAAAAACAAAGCTATTATTTGTAGCATTTAAAAAAGTTTACAAAAAAAATTATAAATTTCGAACTCGTTAACACAAATTTCTTATCACAGCGAACTGGATGTAAACAAACAACAACACATGCACGTTGTTGCGTGATGGCGCCATCTATTGACAGCTTTCTCATGACTTCCAATTTTGATCGAGCTTGGATGGCATTATATGTAGGGGCTATGCTTGGATTCAGAGGGCTGTCCTCAAAAAGTACTCTGGTCGCGCCATCTGTTGGTAGTCGGTCGCATATTTTAGTAGGAATGTATTCGCGGTGAATGACGGATCCAGCTGGCTATTTCGAATACCGTTCGGTAGAGTAACATAATAAACAAATGAGTTATTTTTTTATTTTGTTTCTGCTTCCCAAGCAATATTATTTGCCAGAGAAATTCATAAATAACCATTTTAAATTTTAAAAAATCTTTCTTCCCAAAATGTTTGCATAGTCTAAAAAGTTTACAGAATACTACTGCCAAAAATCACAATTTTTAGAATTTAAGATTAAAAAGCTAAAAATAGCAAGCACATATTTTAAAAACATAATCATGTAATGAGTTTCTTTGTTTTTTTAACTTAAAAAAAAAACGCCATAGAACTATTCATTTAAAATCCCCGTATAAGAATTTTCTACTGGAGATTAAAACACTAATGAAGTCATTTAAAGTAAAGAGAACCTTGTTCAGACCTTCCATTATTTAAAAAAAAAATTAGCTGTGGCTTCTTAAAGAAAAATTAACAAATACTATAACACTTATTAAAAATGCTTCTGTTAAGAATAACAGTCCCTTAATAATTTTACTATAATTTCGAATAACAACAAAATTTTAAAATGAGATAGATCATTTAAATCTCAACTATAAAATGCATTTAAAGTATTAGAATTTAGGCGAATATAGGTATTGAAAAGTTTTTTTTTTCAAAACTAATTCAAAAACACATTTATAGAAAACAGAATGCCCGAACTAAAATGAATATAAATCTGATAGAACAAAAGTAAATATGTGTTTAAAACTATATTCATGAGGGAAAAAACAGAACATAATAATTAATGCATTACAAAAAAGATTTAAGAATAAAAATATTTAGAAATTTTCACCAAAAAGAATAATTTTAAAAACTCCTTACCTTTCCATTTCGTAGGAATTCCTATATCACCGTGTTCTTTCTTGACTTATAGGATAGTATGAATGCAAAAAACTACCATTATTTGTTGCATTTATAAAAGTTTACAAAAAAATATATATATAATTTCGAACTCTTGTAACTAAAATTTTTTATCAAAATCACAGCGAACTGGGGTAAAACAAACAACACAATTCACCGAGCACATTGCTTGTTGCGCCATGGCGCCATCTATTGATAGCTTTCTCCACGACTTCCAAATTTTGATCGAGCTTGGACGGCATTATATGTAGGGGCTATGTTTCCAAACTGCCGAAATTATCAATAGGAAATGCCATTGCCAGAGGTGAAAGTAATCCGACATTGAAAAGTTTAGATCTGAGGCATATTCAATAGCACCCACACCACACGATAAAATTAATACAAACCAAATACACAAAAAGGCAGTCTGCAACAACTGAGCTCCGTGAAGAGTGGTGTGAAAGTAACGAATGTTTTTCGTTACCTGCTAAAAGTAACTAATTACTTTCTTGGAAAATGTAACGGGCGTAACCTAAAAAAGTAACTGTTTACTAGTAACGGCGTTACAAGTAACGCGTTTCTCCAACCCTGGCATTTTATAATAGAAAAAACACGCTGACATTGGCATTGTGAGCCGGTATTGCAAAAAAGAATTGAGCAAACAGTAAAAGTTCTGCTGCACATGATATGTTGCAACTTGAAAACAAACATTACCCATTTTTTATGAATAGGAAGGTTTCCTGCGTTTTCTTTTTTTGTTGTGTATTGGGAAACATATTTTTGGTAAATTAGCTAGTTCATCAAAAGTTTGATATCATCAATTTGCACACCTTTCTCCCTTAAATATTACACCCCTTTTCCACTTTTTCCCATTCAGGAGCAGAGTACAAATGCACCCAAATTGAAGAAAACTAAATTCAGAGAGTAGTTCATCCATTTAGTAAGAATAATCAATGCAATATGTATGGGCTGCTAAAGTTTCTTCCAGAAATTTTCATCACCCTTCAATGATACTATTGTCCTTGCCGTTCGATTGCCCGTATCTTGCTTTGAAATATGGACATCCAAGAATGGCAAAACCATAGGTAAAACTTCTGCAAAGTCATTTAGGAAAAATTTTCCAATTGCTGCTGGTGATTTGTCAATGGACAAGAATAGGAAACATTTTTAAGTTTAATCTATTATGATTTGAACCGTCGACATACACCAATGTGAGGAACGTCATTTACTGAACTTGATAACCGAATCAATGGCATGAGACATAAAACACGATTTATTATTGCTTCCGTTTTTGTTCTTGCACAAGTGACACCTTTGGCTATATCAGGTTCGGAACAGTTTTGAATTCAATTTCGGGCACAATCCATCAACTTATAGCCTTGAATGTGTGGAATACTGTGTGGTACGCTAATATAATCTTCCACTGCTAATAACTTTTCGTTATGTGAGCGTTTCAACAAAAATACCACTAACTTTTTTTTTGACTTGAGGCCTGTTGTGGCATTTGTTTTATGCTTTACTGTTCGTTGATATGTGTGTTTGGAGATCCAAAGCACCCCCGATTTGCAACGGAAACGTATGTCCCGCTTTGCATACCAAACATTCAGTTTCTTCTTCAGTTCGTCCCTTCTTAAAACCCTTAAACCCACTTTGTAAATCTGCTGTAAATTTGGCATTTTCTTTTCTTTACTGCATTAGAAGTAGACATTTTAAAATTTAAAAACAAAATTCGAGAAATTTTCAACAACGTGGTAACGTAAACAAAATATGTATTGTTGTGGTAGGTTAGGTAGTAGGATGGAAAACCGAAACCCGGTTTTTTTCCGGTTTTTTGGCCTCGTTTGTTGGGCCGAAAATCGTTTTTTTTTTATGAAGCCCCCTAAACCCCCGGAAAAAAACCCTTTTTTTGGGGGGAAAAAACCAAAAGGAAAAAACCCTAAAACCTTTTTTTTTTCCCCCAAAAACCCCCCCACCCCACTTTTTTTTTTTTTTTAAAAGAATTTTAAAAACAAAAATGTAAAGAAAAAAAAAAAAAAGCTTTCCCTTTAAAAAGAAAAATTTTTTTATAAATTTCCCCTTTTTTTCCCCCATTTCCTTTTCCGTTTTCCCACTCACAAAAATTTAAAATTTAAAATTTTTACGTTCCATACCCCAAAAATCTTTTCATCCCCCCCTTTTTTAATAAGGGTTTTGATCGGGGTTCCCCGCTTCGCTTTTAATTTAAATTTTTTATTATATAATTTTTAAAAATGTTTTTTTTTTTAAAATTGGTTAAATTTTTTTTTTAAAATTTTTTTTTAAAATTTTTTTACCCCCCCTTTCAGTTTTTAAAATTCCCCCCGATTTTAATTTTAGGTTTTTTTTTTTTTCCCCTTCCCCTTTATTTTAAATTTTTTCCCAAAAATATCAAATAAACCCTTTTTTTAACTACCCCCAAAAAAGGAAAATTTTTTGGCTTGTAAATATTTTTTTATGAAAAAGTCTCCAAAAGGGGCCCCTTTTGGGCGTGGGTTTAAAGGGCGTTCGCCTTGATGCGGGGGTCCCGTTTTCCCCGGGGCCCCGGGCCATCGCCAAAAAAACTGCCCCCTTTTAAAAAAGGCCCAGGGGAGAAAAAAAAAAAACCCCACGAATAATACCCCGAGCACAAGGAGACCCCCTTTAAATTAATAACCCCAAAAACCCCCCCGATCCCTACAAAAGCCCCCCCCCTTTAAGGGGTTCCCCTTGGGGTGCCTACTCATTTTTTGGGCCCCCCTTCATTTCCCCCCAGTTTCAAAAATTTTGACCCCCCTTTGCCAATCCCCCTCGTGTAGCCCCCGTGCCAAAAAATTTTCCCCAAAAAAATAAACTAAAAACTTTAAACCCCCCCAAAAAAGGGGCGGTCGGAAATGCCTAATCCCCCCCTTTCATCCCCCTTTTGGGCCCCCATCACTTATTCACTCATAGTACCCCGGGGCCAATTTAAGGCAAAAGTAGGGAACTCAACAATGACAACCCCCTAACACGATGCAAAAAAAAATAAAAATTTTTTGGGGCCCCAAAGGGAGAAACACACCCCCAATTTTTCATTAAAAATTTTTCGGGGCAGTTACCATTAGGTTAGGTTAGTTTAAAAAAACCCAAAGGGCAGGGGAAAACTAAAAAGGGGGGTTTTTTGGGGCCCGGTGGGTTTCCCCCCCCCCCTTTTTTAAAACCCCACCAGCCCAAAGTCCCCCCCAAAACCCCGCCCCCCCTGGGTGGGGGCCCCCCCAAACCCCAACCCCCGTTAAGGGCGGAAATGGGGACGCGTATTTACCCCAAAATTTTTTAGAGAAAATTTTCCCCTTGACATATTGGGGGCCCTTTTTGGGGCCCCGTAAAAAATTTTTTCAAATTTTTCTAAAAATATTTTTTTTTTGAAAGAAAAAAACCCCCAAAAATTGCGGTTTTGGGGTTTTAAAACCGGAAACGTTAGGGAAAAACCCCCCTTAAGAGACCAGAAAAATATTCTTCAAAAAAAATTTTCTTCCCCCCACTGAACCAAAATTTCACTTTTTTAAAAAAATTAAACCCCAAAATTTTTAAACAAATTTTTAAAATTTTTAGATTAAAAAAAAAGTTGTTTTTAAAAAAATTTTTTTTAAAAATTTTTTAATTTTTGAATAATTAAATACTTTTTTTAACTGATATTTCAGTAAAATCATTATCGTCTATAAAAACCTAAATTTTTAAAAAAATTTTAAAAAAATTTTTTTTAAAAATTTAAAAAAACCCCCCGCCAAAAAAACGTAAAAATCTACTATAACATAAATCTCCAATTCCACTAGCGAATCGCTGTTACCTAAAATTATTTTTTTCACTTCGACCTCATATAAAAAAAGCCCGATATGCTGTTAAAAATTTTCTTTAACAAACGGCCGTTTTAATAAGGTTTTTGAGTTTTTTGCTTGTTTCTTTGGCGCGGGTTTTTTTAAAAGGAATCTTTTTGTTAAGACAAAAAACCCCCTTTTTTTAACCCGGGTTTTTTTTAAACTGTTTTGTAAATAAAATTGGTGTGGGCAGGTAGAGCCCTGATTTTTCCCCCGGGAATCAAAACAAACATTATTAAAAAAAAAAATGTACAAGTAAATTAAATATTTGGACATAATACTGTAAATAAAAACTTTAGTTCAAAGGGGGGAACTATAAAAAGGGGTTAAAAAAAAGGGGTTAAAATTTTTTTGGTTTAAAACCAATAAAATACTTTTTTAATTTTCTTGGGATTTACTTTCATTTTTTTAAAGGGGGCCCATTTTTAAAAAATAAATCCATTTCTTTACTCCCATTTTTTTTTCTCATATAATAAATTCTGTTTTTTTTGATGTAAAATACTGATAAAATTACTTTTTTACTGTCCAAAATTTTTAAAAAACTGTAAAAAGTATTATTACAAATGAAAATTTTAAAAGGAAAAATTTCAAATTAAAAATTTTTTAAATTTTTTTAAAAATTTATAAATTGAAGCCCTTTCAACTATGGGTGACTTACGAAAAAAGGGATTTACTTAACAGGGTGACGGGGGGAAAGGGTTACCTTTAAAGGCCCAAACCCCCCCACTGGCAAAAATTCCAAATAAAACCCGGGGTTTTAAATTTAAAATTTTTTACCGTGTTGTGTGACCCCTAATTTTTTACCCTAACGGTCCCCCCGGAATTTCCCCAGCAATGTCCCCGGGGGGGCCCCGCCACTAAGCAATTTTAAAAAAAAAATATAAAAAATAAAAAAATTGTTTCGTTTCATGCTTGCTAAAAAAAAAACTTGTTTTTCCCAAAAAAAAAAAACACGGGAAAACGGTTTTTAAAAAGATATTTTTTTTCCGTTTAATTTGGGGGAGGAAAAAATTAAATTTTTAAACCCAATTAATAAAACCCCAATTGAATTAAAAAATTAAACAATTTTTAAAAGGGGGTTTTTTTTGGAGAAGGTTGAAGCTATTTTTATTCAAAACCATAAGCTTTCCCCAAAAATAAAATTTTTTTTTTGAAATTGTTAATTTTTGGGGAGCTGCTTGCAAATTCTTTGTTTTTGTTCAGTTTGGAAAGCTAAAAAATTAAAATTTCAATTGGGGATTCTCTGTTCGAGTTATTGATTTACATTATTCGGTGTATTGTTAAAACGGAAAAAGAAATTTTTATATATTTATCTCCTTTCATTATAAGTCTAGTTTTAAAATTTAAAATCAAGGCCGACGGGGAAAAATTCAAATAGCTACCCATTTTTACAAGCCTACAACTGATGCACTCTTGTAAAATTATAAATTTTTGCAAAGGAACCAATTTTTAAAATTTATTTTATGGCTTTAAAAAAAACATATATAAAAAAAAATCTTTAAATTTTTAAATCTATTTTTAAACCATACTCTTCTTTTTTTTTAAAACCAAATGTAAAAAAAAAAGTTATTTATTATTGCACCTGGCGGATTTTAAATTTATCTCACTTAAAAAACCCTTAGTATACGAAGAGAAAGAAAATCGAAAAGCCGTGAATATGTTATTATTTCAAAAAGTGAGAAGTATTTATTAAAAATCAAAAATTAACCTTCGTTTCATAAAATCCTCATTCCCAGGTCACTAAAATTATAACTTCGATTAAAAATGAAGAGTTTTTTCTTTTTATTTTTTTTTACAGAAAGCTATCAGGGAAACTGAATAATTGGAAAAATTGATTTTTTTTATTATTTAGTTTCCCCAAAACCAATAAAAAAAGCCGAAAAATTGATACACCCCCTTCGCAAAGCTTTTTATCTAAAAAACATATTTGGCCCAAAAATTTTAAACAATAAAATTATTCTGTAATGTTTTTCAAGCGTTTTTTCATTTTAAAAAAAAGTTTTTTTTTTTTCGTGTCCATGAGGTGAAATCTATATGTGTCCGTAATTTTGATAATTTCTTTTTACGACTTGCTTGATGTTGTTCCCTACGGATCTAGCATAGTCGGCATACCCCAATCTTTTTCAAAGCTGGCGCTCATAGCCGGGCCCTCAAGATGCGAGTAGGCGTAAGCTGTGTATCAGACAATGTTTAGCCTTTTAACTTCTTTTCTCCACTTTTTCCCCTTTGGGGGG